>MU269996.1:688207-788207 GCA_021432705.1 Caranx ignobilis
GAGAACAAAGTTCATGCTGCAGTTGGACCATGATCGTCCAGATAACAGAAACACAGTTCAAGTGTGTGTGTGTGTGTGTGTGTGTGTGTGTGTGGTGGGGGGTTGTGGTTCCATACCTTGTGCTTCATCCCCATCGCTGGCATCCTGCACTCGTCCTGGTCCCTGAACGCCTCAGCATGCTGCTGCGTGGGCGCTCTCCTCTCCTCTATTTCTGGACACATGAGTCATCTTCACTCTGTTACACAATAGAAACTTTGCTCCACTGAGACTCGACTGCAGCAGGAATAGAAGCAGGAGTGGAGCTCTCACTCTGTGGCTGCCTGCACATCTGGACACATCTGGAAGTCTCCTCCTTAAGCTGCTCACATTTACATTTAAGGATTTTTTTAAAGAGTCCAGACTAAGTGAAAACTAAACGTTCCCCTGACTTCATCATCAGTTCATGGTGACAGGTGGAAACCTTTGAAGGAAGTGTGTGTTCAAATCAAACCAGATGTTTGATGCAGATCAAAACAGAAGGAGCACAAACTGTTGTTGACAACTGGAGCAGGATGAAGCTGTTAGCTGCTGGCTGCTAGCTGCTAGCTGTGTGCAGGTGGTCCTGGCTGATCACACCAGTGCATCATGGGTAAACTGGTTCCTTCGTGTGGTCGAAGCTCCATCTGACTTGTGGAGCCTCAGTGAACACCAGCCTGGTCCGTCCCTTTGTTGTGTCCACGGAAACACTCCTGTTGTGGGACTAACTTTGAGCACGTTTGTGTCTTTGTGTGTTTTCTGAAGCTGCAGTGAGTTGAGCCCTCAGGGCCACCGTAGATTTCCTCACCTCTGCCTTTGTTGATCTCTGATACCTGAAACTTTTTATCTCTAATATTGTTTTTATATTTTGACGTATGTTGATCTGAGCGGGTTTCGTTCAGACTTTCTGTAGCAGGTGTTGAGGCCGTCGCTGGACTCGTCTGTGGTGTTGTCAGCTGATCATCACTTCCTGTTTGTGACTCTTTGTCACAGATTGAGTTTGATGTGAATAAAGGTTCGGAGTTTTGTAGATGTAAAGTCACATCTCGTGACCCTTGACATTCAGCATGTGGTGTGTTCAAAGATCGTGACCCCGGCTGCTGCTGCTGTTCTCACTGTAAACATCAGGTTGTATAAAAGCAGAGTGTCCCTTTAATAACAGTTTGTTTCTACGGAGATGGAGAGCGAGGCCTCAGCTCTTATCTGAGAGAGCAGCAGGAGGCCGGTGTGTGTGTGTGTGTGTGTGTGTGTGTGTGTGTTGTGCTGCTGTGGCTGCAGACTGTTCGCTGTCGTCCACTCAGATCTGTCACTGCAGGAATTTTAAGTTGAGCTGATGAAACGAGGACGAGCAGAAACTGAGCAGCTAAACATAAGGACAGGAGTCAACAGTCTGCTTTTATAAGCATCCGTCAAATCACTGATGTCGCCATGACAACAGTTTCAGGGGTAAAGATGGAGGGAAAAAAGAAAGAAGTGTTGTGTGGAGAGGAAAGAAGGTATAAGGAGGTATAAGGAAAGAGTGAGGATGGGAGGATGGAAGAGGGAGGGAAGGAAAAGGAAGGAGGTGAAAGAGGAGGAAGCGAAAGGAAGTGAGGAGTCAGTCAGGGAAGGGAAGGAAAGGGAGGAAAAGTGGAGGAGAGGAGAAGAGGAGGAATGTTAAGCAGCACTTAATCAAAACAAACATGTGATAGACGTCACACAGACACTGTGATGTCGTAGGTGTCAGCCAATGAGAGCAGCCGTTACCTTAACGGTGTCAGGCTGGGTGTGGTCACATCTCTGTGAGCTGAGATAACAGGCTGCCCACACACACACACACACACACACACGTACACACACACGCTGACTCTTGTGATTTCCTGCATGTTGAAGCCACCTGTGATCACTTCCTGTTTCTGTTTGACCTCTGATCATTGATTGGCTCATTGATCAGATCACCAATGAGCTCATTGATCTGTGATTCTGGATCTCTTCAGTGGGTTGTTGTTGTTGTTGTTGTTGACGTGGAAACATTGGTTGTCATAGAGACGCGATCTCATTCTAAAATGGTGGACAACAGAGCAGGTTTTCAGACAGGAAGACGTTCACAGATGCAAACGCCCATTTTTAGCACTTCCTGTTGTCCTGAAGACATTTTCATATTTTATTCTCCAACATAAACTCAGTCAGTAAACGCTTCACTCCTGAGTCGTTTAGCTTTTACCTCTGTTAACAAACTGTGTGTGTGTATGTTTGTTTTTGTATGTTGTAAACTGGCAGGCGAGCTGGCAAGCTAACTGCAAGGCTATGTCAACAACGCTAACAGCCTGACCTGAGAGCTAGCAATGTGGCTAAGTCAGTAGCTAGCTGGGTAGATAATGGAGGGAAACACATGTTTACTCCTCAGCAGCTCGTCCAGACAGACAGTGAAGGACGGAGCGATCTGGTCTGAGGCTCAGTGAGAATCTGAATAATCGGAGCTGTGACTGTGAAGCTGTGACTCAGCACTTCTTCATCCTCTGACCCACTTACAGCCCGCAGGCATCGACACGTTTCTACATCTCACTGCATCACGACTCAGCACAAACCGTGACCAGACAAAACACTGCCAGAGCTTTATGTAACATCCAGAGGGACGACCCTGCCGCTGTGAACCTGAACGCCACACCTGCAGATGTAGGTAAAGAGTGAGGTTCAATAGCAGCGTCGAATGACCTTTACAACCACTGGACATGGTCAGTGAACACAACATCAACATTTTCCTCATGTCATGTTTGATTTTCTCAGGATCTATTCAACACATTAAAGTTAAACTAAATAATTAATAAACACAAACCAGATGGATTATTTTACATACATGTGCGTTTGTCGTTGTAAAACACACACAAGGAAAAACATGTGAAGTTTCTAGAACAAAGAAATAATTTTCTTAGATAAAAAGTTGTAATCACTCTGTTTCCCTCCAAAAGCAGTGAAACAACAACAGGAGATATAAACACAAGCCTTAAAACTTTTCATTCATAGCTTTATGTTTTCATCTCTGTTTAAAACCTCCGATGTCAGAGGGTCAGTGAAGGCAGCACGCCGAGCAACGAAGATATTTATCATGTTAATGTGAAAAACCAAAAGACAAAATTGTCATTAGATTTGATTCGATCAAGTGGGTTTGACTCGTGTGTGTGTGTGTGTGTGTGTGTGTGTGTGTGTGTGTGTGTGTGTCAGTTGTAAATCTGCGGGAAGGTCTGCACGTTCTCAGGACCAGCGTTTTGTGTTTTGTGTGTCTGTGAAAACGCGCTGACCGGCACTAACGCCCTCCTCTGTGATGTTAACGAGCTCATTTCCGTCTCTTCGTTCAGACACGAAGCTCCGCCCCCTTGGCATCACTCAACCAGTCAGGTCCCGTCCCTCAGTTGTTGCCTTGAACTTGTCTCAGGATTCGTCCAATCAGACCATTAGAATGTGAGGATCTGTTGTCACGGTGACTCTGTGACGCCTTCAGAACCTTTTGCAAAAATGGGACAAAAATTCACTTGCTAAAAGTCAAAGGTCAAAATCACTGTGACCTTTTCAGCCACAACTCGCAGCTTCATAAGACACAATTAAACATCAAATGTCAACTAGGATAAAATGAAGCTATGACATTTTATATCCAAAAGGTCAAAGGTCAGCTTCACTGTGACATGATAATGTTCTTTATCCAACGCTGTGAGTCTGGTACAAGTGAAGGCAGCACTTCACACAGTTCAGATTTACAGCTGAACTCACACACGCTGTTCTTCTTCATGTGACTCCATTTTGTTTGTTTGTGACTCACTCTCACTACCACTCTCCTCCTACACACAATCAGCTGCTGAGAGCAACAAACTGGACTCTCTTCACTTTGGGTTGTTGAAAGGAATTCTGGGAAATGTAGGAAATCACAGTAGATAGACACAGATAGTGTGTGTGTGTGTGTGTGTGTGGGCGGGGGGGTAGGAGGAACATGACAGTGATAGTGACAGTGATTTGCCCTCCTGAGGCAGGTCAGGCAGGTGGGCGGGGTTAAACATGAGCGTGTAACCATGGTGACTTGTGGGGCAGGCATGGTGGTCTGACGGTGGGGGGTCTATTTTAGTGCACCCTCCTCCTTCTCTTTGTCTCTCCCACATTCCTGCCAGCTGATTGGACGCCTGGATGCGGTTACCTAGCAACCCTAGCAACCATATCTCTCAGCATTCCTGTGAGTGATCCCTCGTCCCAGCAGGAGAACCTGTCGCTGCCAGAGACTCAGTGATTGGTTCAGATCAATAATCAACGTCCTCATTCACTCATTAACTGTCAGGAAGTTGAATGAAGCTGAAAATCGTCAGGAATCGTCAGCTGATTTCAGCTTCCTGACGTTTGTCGTCGCTTAGCAACAGAATTGACTTCCTGAAAATAAAACCTGTGGATCTGAAAATAAACACAGGACGAGGAGGAGGAGGAGGAGGAGAGGAGGACGAGGAGGAGGAGGAGGAGGAGGAGGAGGGTGATGATGAAGATGTGATGTCACCCTGTCCTCTGTAGCTTCACCTGTCGTCTGAGAGTAGATCTGACACACCTTTGTTTGTTTGTTGTCGGACTGACCCTGTGCTGCTCTCAGACCTTCAGACCTGAGGTGCAGAGAAAAAGAGCTGATACTTGATTCCCTCCTATTGATCAGCTTATTGATCAGCAGGAACCATAAGATGTAATTGAGCTCTCTCCAGAGACAGATAGACACCTCTCTCTCTCTCGCTCCGTCATTTAAACCCTTTAGCAACGTTAGCGGCAGCCATCTTGTTTCCAGATCACCCCCTCTTCTCTAGACAAGCTAATTAGATTTTGGTGTCTGAAGGTCAAAGGTCATGGTCAGTTTAACTTATGACAGTGTGTCTCACAAATGTTTAGTGTGTCACATGACACTTGATAAAGAGGAAGTGACTGGAACTAGTTTGAGTGGTGGAGGGATACACACACCGGTCTGTTTCCAAAGTAGTTTTTATCTTGATAATAATAATCGGTCAATAATCAATACAGTGAGCTCAGAGGCCTGAGACAGTACCAGCATCCTCAGTACAGAATATTGGTCAGTAAAGTTTTGTGTGTTTGAATGAAGGTTTGAGAAGAAGGAGGCTCCAGTGTTGCTCTGGTGTCGACTGGTCTAAAAAGTCATTTCTCCCATGTGACCTGAACACATCGTCATCGCTCCCCTGTGTAAAGGCTTAATGGACGTTTTCCACTCGACCACATGTGAACTCATTACTTATTCAGAGTCAGAGACGCCAGCAGAGATCAATACAGGACGGGGTGGTGGGGGGGGTTAGTTGTTGGTTGTTGTTGCTAGGTGACACCTAGTGGTCGCTGGCGGTTATAGTCGAAGCAACGTCATATAAAGAGACCAAGTCCATGTCAGGAGGAGGTGAACGTGACACAGAGAGACCCGTGTGTTCGATTCCCACGTGAAACATGGCTGTTTGTCTTGTGACCATGGCAACCATCGTCTACCATCAAGGAAGAGCTCCTCTTAAACCAAATCACCAACTTCTCCTGAACATAACGAAAAAACATTATCATAGTTCACACAGGCCCACCACTGCCTGTGATATTGTAACCATGACGACAGAGGTCTGGTGCATCTGTCGCCATGGGGACGCCACTGTGTGTTGTATCAGACAGTTAAAAGAAAAACAGACTAACGTAGATCTACAGATGCACTTGAACACATCGTCAGTGACAGTACCCACGGTCATTCAAAACAAAAACACTGTGTGTAGTTTAAGTGTCCTGCCGATGGTGGGAAATCTTAACGACTGTTTTGCTCTGACTGTTTTTTAACATCCATGTGTTTGTGTTGTAGCTGCAGATCGGGCTGAAGAGCAACACACACAGACATGATCCCTTATTCTCCCTGAGGTAAAACACACACACACACACACACACACACACACACTGACTATATTTCATTACGAGCATGTGCAGGACTTTTCTTGTTGCTGACCGCATGTTACCCAGACCCCTCCACATGTGTGTGTGTGTGTGTGTGTGTGCGACAAAGCTGTGGACTCTGGAATAATCCCTTTGTGTCTGTCGGTCACATCAGACAATACAGAGCTGAGCTCCCAGCAGCTGCAGCAGAGCAGAGCCGTGTGGACTGAGAGTTGTGTCGACTCATTAATCTGATTTAACTGACGTCGATTGACAAAGTCGTTGTCCCGGTCTCTGTGCAGTCAGAGTGTCGGCACTGCGGCGCCTAGTGGCCGTCAGAGGAAGTGCAGCTGACTGATGTGTGGCTGTGACCCGTCAGGGTGTGATCGACTGAACCCTGGTGTATATATGGCTCTGGTTCTGCAGCTGTCTGTCATAGAAAGCCTCTGCAGCAAATTTCTGATTTCCAGCTGACTCACACACACACACACACACACACACACACACATTGTCATCTGTCAGCTGATTCTTAATGTACCTGCTTCTGTCTAATTCCACAAACACAGAGATAATAAACACTTTATATTGATGAATATTAATGATATGATGTCATCTTGTGTGTGTTTTTCTCTCAGAAACTGACCAATCAGAAGTCAGGATGATGCCCAAGGTAAACATGCTTTGACTGTTTCTTCCTCTGATGGCCGTGTGTGTATGTGTGTGTGTGTTTTATTTTTAGGATCCAAAATCAGCTAAAAAAAGACGATGATTCACTCGTCAAACTCCACGACGCCTCTCTGTTGTGTCGACGTGTTCGTGCTGATTATTACAGTCTGAGACCAACTTCTCTCTAAATCCTCTTTGACTTGAACCACATCAGTGACTGACCCAGATATTAAACCAGTGAACACAACATCAACATCCTTCAAGTCTCTCTGGATTTTTTCAGACTGAACTAAAGAAATAATACAAATGAAAATAATTATGAGTAAATAAAGTTTCCTCATGAATCACTAAAGTCAAATTGAAAAGTAATTTCTTTCCAAACGTCCGTCGTATGAGACGAGTGTCTGTTTACAGCTGACAGTGAGACGTCAGCTGTCGGAGGGTCAGTGAAAGCAGCATATTTATTGCATCATTAATGTGAAAGAAAAACTGTAAAATGTGTCATTAAATCTGGTTTGATTGTGTGTGTGTGTGTGTGTGTGTGTGTGTGTGTGTGTGTGTGTGTGTGAGCAGCAGCTGGCACAGACGTCTCCAGGGAGTGTGTTATCGCTGAGAGGGTCCAGCATCCCAGGATCCCCTGCTGCCGCCATTGTGGTGAGACACACACACACACACACACATACATGGATCCACCTATATTATCCTTCAGTTAATCTTGAGGCAGTAATCTCTAATCTCTGGACCCCCCCCCCCCCTCAGGCCCGGGTGGAGGATGGGGTCATCGGCTATAAGGACTTGGCTGCGCTGCCCAGAGACAAAGCCATCCTGGACATAGAGAGACCAGACCTGATGATCTACCAGCCGCACTACAGCTACAGTCCACTGGAGGTGATGCGTTCAAGTGACAGTCAAGTTTCCTTTCGTTTCAGATCCAGTCTGGTCTCATACACAAACATACAGGACAGACTCTACGGGCCTGTATCAGCACGTTGCCACACGTGTCACACACATATGAAGCTCAGAGCCTCCTCTCCTCTGATTGGCTGCCACCGGCCTGTCGTTACTCGAGCTGTAGAGAGAAGCTGAGAGGAGAGGGGAACCTGCACTGTGATGGTTTTTAGATTTTCAAAATAAAACTCATGAAGAAGAAACACAATGTTCAGTGTTTCAAACTCAAGGATATTTTTAAATTGAACCAATCATCATGTTTTTCTCATGAAATAATCCAGGCTGCTCTAGAGCTCCTACGTATCCCAGAATGCACCGGGCGCTCACCTGATCACAGACCTCTTCATTAGATGGATGTTTGGTCCTGTCTCCAGTCTTTACGCCAAGATGAGCCACACTAAGCTCTGCTAAGCTTTTCATGTCTGACTCTTCACCTGTTTGTCCTTGCTCTCCTGCAGAGGTCCTTGTCTCCTCGCTCCATCTCTCCTCCCCCCTCCCCAGAGGTAAGACTCCCGCCCCCCCCACTACATGATGTCGTTTCCTCTTCCTGTTTACATTCTGCTTCCTGTTTACCTTCCGCTCCCTGCTTTTACTCTGTGTCTAGAACCTGTCCAAGGAGTGGCTGGAGAACCGTTCTCCTGGAGGCTCCTCTCCCAGTTCCACCATCCAGACCAGCAGAACCCACAGCACACACACACCGCCAACACCACACACACCAAACACACCAAACATACCAAACACACACATATCTGGAGCAAAGAGCGCCGTGCAGCACTTCCACCGGCCCGGTGAATAAAAGCCTTCATTTAAATTAATGTTAACTGAAGTAACGAACTGAACCAATGCTAACTGAGCTAAAGTCAACTGAGCTAAAGCTAACTGAGCTAACGCTAACTTCAGTGTTTATTGATTCTATTTTTCAGAAAACGGCTCCAACATCTACAAGAAGCCTCCGATCTACAAACAAGGTTCAGTCTGAAGCTGAAACTGTTGCTTAGTGGTTCACACACTGAGCTCAGCATCATGTGTTAACACCGTGTGTGTGTGTGTGTGTGTGTGTGTGTGTAGAGGCCTCCTCACCTGTCGTCCCTCAGGGGAAACACATCGAGGATCTGATCATCGAGTCGTCCAAGTTTCCTGCAGCTCAACCTCCAGATCCAAACCTGCCGTCCAAGATCGAGACTGACTACTGGCCCTGCCCCCCCTCACTCGCCGTGATTGGTACGGTCCACGCACACACACACACACACACACACACACTGATACTGACATTACAAACTGTATTGATCGAACTGTCCTCCTCCAGAGAAGGAGCTGAGGAGGAGGGAGCAGAGGGATGAGGAGGAGGAGGAGCTGGACGATGAGCTCTGGGGTCTGCAGGCTCTCCAGAAACAGGAGCTCAACAAGGTGAGAGGTGATGAGGTGTGCTGTTGTTGTTGCCTGGCGATGATGACGGGAGGAAAGTGACGCCTTCGTCATGTTTGATTCCCGAGTGTGGTTGTTTGTGCTGTAACCATGACAACAGAGATCATCTAACATCACCACATTTCTCTGAGCTATGACTCTGATTGTGGTTACCATGGAGACATAACACATAAGACACAACAACATAACAACAATAACAAAAATAGACTTTATTTACATCGTACTGTTATAAAAATTCTTAAACCCCCCCTCTCCCTTGCCCCCCCCCCCCCAGATTCAGTCTAATCTGGGTAAAATCATCCTGAAGGAGGAGCTGGAAAAGTCTGCAGCTCCTCTGAGGAGGAAAACACGCTCTCTACCGGACCGCAGCCAGAACACAGGTACACACACACACACACACACACAGAAATCTGGTGACACCTGGTGGTCAGGATGAGGACAGACAGGTGGATGATGATGATGATGCTTTATAATCAATAAATGATAGTCATCAATTGTAATTATCAATAGCTGATATCAAACTCATTTTTTTTCCCTCCTCGTCTTCAGGGTCCAAACCCTCCAAGTCCGTGTATTTCCCAGCGTCCTCTAAGACCGGCCTGTCCAGGGTGAGTACCGACGTCCAATCAGAGCAGAGCTGATGATCACATGATGAACATGAGATGATCGTGTGTGTGTGTGTGTGTGTGTGTGTGTTTTCAGCTGCAGTCAGCAGAGTTCAGCTCTTCAGAAAAAACTGCTGCAGGTAAGTTGCTCTGTTTTATGACATCATCGGTCAAGGACGTGACCTTGAGTCTGTGTTTGAATGTTAGTTTTGTCAAATCATCAATCAATCAATCAATCAATCAATCATCAATCAATCAATCAATCAATCATCAAAGGAAAGTTAGTTTAAAAAAACTGTTACTGTGTTTGTGAACATGATGATCTCTGAGGTTGTAATCCAGATTTCTCTGTCTCTGTCTCTTCCTGCAGGTCTTCAGGTACAGACATCACCAACATGACGATGTTTGTGTTACTGCAGTGTGTTTGTTACTGAATGTGTGTGTGTGTGTGTGTGTCTGTGTGTCTGTGTGTCTGTGTGTGTCTGTGTGTGTTGCAGAATGGAGACTCCAGGATGGACAGAGGAAATTCTCTGCCCAGCATGTTGGAACATAAGGTGACATCAGTGTGTGTGTGTGTGTTGTTGTTGTTGTTGTTGTTGTTGTTAACACACTAACACACTGCTGCTGCTGATTGGTCGATGTCTGCAGATTTTCCCCTATGAGATGTTGGTGGTGACACACAGAGGACGCAGCAAACTGCCCCCCGGAGTGGACAGGACCAGACTGGAGGTAAACAAACAGGGGAGGCTAACAGGAGAGGCTAACAGGGAGGCTAACAGGAGATGCTAACAAGAGAAGCTAACAGTGCAGGTTAAATGACTGAACTAATCCATCATCCAACAGCAAAAGGAAACGTTTTCAAGGTTTTCACACTGGTAATGTACAGCACTGCAGAGGCAGGAGTCCATGAGCTTATCCATACATGCTGTCAAAACAATTTACTACCTGTGTAAGAGTTGTTTAAGGACAGCAACCTCTCTCTCTCTCTCTGTCCCTGTCTCTGTGGATGTCTCTCGCCCCTGCAGAGACACCTCTCTCAGGAGGAGTTCTACAGTGTCTTCGGGATGTCCATTGAGGAGTTTGACGGCCTCTCTCTTTGGAAGAGAAACAACCTGAAGAAGAAGGTCTGTCTCTTCTGACGTCGCCACTGCTAAGACTCCACTCCCACAATCCCCTGCTCTTATTGGATCACTGGCAGGATCTTAAAAAAAACAACAACAACACGGACTCTGAACAAAACGTCATTATCAGCAGCACAAACACCATCACCACCACCATCATCATCTTCACAGCGGCAGCAGCTGTTGACTCAGTGAAGGTTTGATGCCGCACACATGTTAAATCAGCAGAAAAGACGCTTCAGTCGCCAGACGTCCGTTTAAGTTCATCAGCAAAAAAAAACTACTGAGCACAAATGACCATGGTGAAGATTTTAGGGCATGAGCGATGGATCTGGAAACATGAAACACTGAGAGACGTTTAGGCTTCAGCTTGTTTTCAAAGTTGACCCCAGAGGAAGTGAACAGCTTCAGCCACTAAAACACACTGTTGCACTTAAAGGAGCTGTTTGTAAGCTATGTTATTGCTACATAGCTAACATTAGCATTAGCAGATGTTTCCTTACCAGTCGAGCGATCAAATGTTATTCCTTTGCTCATCAACATCTGTCTCTGGATGTTGAAAACAAACACAATGCTGACTGTCATACCCCTTTTTACTACTGAAATTAGCATGCTAACCTGCTAGCCTAGCCTGTTTCATCACTTCCTGTTCCCTCCTGGGTTCTCTGACTTACTTAAATGTGTTTTTGGTTCAATGACTGAAATAAGGTCCTTAACACTGCAACACAAAGTCCTTCAGTAGATAGCCTGCTCCTGATTGCTAACATGACATTAGCATTTTTAGATCTTTCATCACATCCTGCTCAACAAAACCATCGTCCCCTCTGTGCTGTGTTTCTTAGTGACATGATTTAGCTAGCTGCTAGCCCCTATGTCTGCAGTGCTAACAGCCTGATTGACCAAGGTGATGTTAATGAGCAGGTTAGCTTAAAAAACTCAGAGGAGGTGTTATAACAACTTGTATCATAAAGACGACGATGGCTGAAACTCGTCAGATTTACAAACAGCTCCTTTGAAGGTCAAGTGAATTCTGCTGTGGTACTGTGAGTCAGTGTACTGGGTACTGCTGGGTACTCAGAGCTAGGTAGGGACTGGACACTGGACCGGTAAGTGGGTACTGGGCATTGGGTAGTGAGCATGACTGCATAGAGAGGTCAGAGGTCATCACAGTAAGTTTGTAGGTCAGCAGGAGGAAGTCGGAGGTGAGTGTGTTCTTCAGCAGATGAAAGTGAAACTGCTCAGGTGTTTGGTTGTAGTGGTGGTTCAGTATATTCTGGATTATAGAGGGTTAAATGTTAATCGCACTATTTAAGAAGTTTTTCCACACAGCAGTTTAAAGGTCACACACACACACACACACACACACACACACTTGACTGAAGTCAGGATTATATTATCGATCTTCCAGCTGTAGTCAGGGCATTAAAACAACATTCCTGCTGACTCTGAGTCAGGTGAGACACCTGTCAATGATCTTAAAAAAAAAAAAAAAAAAAAAAAAAAAAAAAAGTATTGTTCCTATTGGCTTAGCCAGCTATGATGTCACAGTGACAGCATTTCTTTCCCAGCACTGAAAAGAAAAACAAGGAGACAGTTTGATAGAATCACTCAACCAAACACAGGTTTAATTTAAATGGAGTAGATTCAGGATTTAAACAGAAAAAATTCACACTTGGCATCAGTTGTCTTCCGTACAAGTCAAATCCTTCCTTCACGTCACAACTTCAGGCTTTTCTTTAAGGAAAAGACTGAAACACTTGAACCTTAAAGGAAACAATCGTTCAGACTGAGATGAAAATCACAACTTAAGGTGTTTTATATGTTGATTTATTAGCAGGTGATTAAACTGTCTCCTTGTTTTTTTACTTATAGTTCAGCATAAGCCACTGCCCTGTTGTGTCTAGGTACACACACACACACACACACACACACACACACACACTGATGAGGGGTTGTTGCTCTGCAGAGAACAGTAATAACCTTCAGACCGGAGCTCTGGGCAGAGACAGGAGGTCGTTGTCTGAACCCTGTCTCTACACAGCTCTGGTTTGTCCACTCGGCAGGTTGTAGACATTTAGCGTTAGCTAGTGTTGCTTAGTGACCAAATGATGTGCAGCTATTTTTTAACCTCCATAGAGAAGTGGCATGTTTGTTATTAAAACCTTAAAATGTAAAAATTATCCGTCAGCATGAGAACGAGGGGAAGAAAATGATCCGTTTTCACAGAACGAGACAAAAAAGGACAAAAGCCTTTTGGACTTTTCTGAGGACTGATGGGAAATCACCTGGACATTTATCACCTGGACGCAGCTGGAGGTCAACACAGACCTGAAGTGAAGTGAACGGACTCATGGAGACACTTCAGCACCGTAGTTTAATATCTATCAAGTATAAACGTCCACCAGCGTCATATCTGATCTCCAAACACATGGATGGGTTCAAGCTACACTAGACCTGCACTGCAACACAACTAATCAACAGTCGACTTGTTCGACACGTGTCACTCATGAGGAGCAGCACAGGTGTTAAATTTGCAATATGGAGGATTTCATGTGGCAATAAATCAAACCAGGCAGCGTAACGACTGTGAACCAATGAGAAGCCGTCGGCCCTGCAGTTTAATTGACATAAAAAGTGTTAAATTGCCAAAGTTGTCTGTGTTCACTGAACTTTGACACGTTACACTTCAGACAGTGAAAACAAGTGGAGCTGAGATGTTGCTCAGCTCCACTTCTTCAGTGTGAGGTTTTGCTACTTTCCCTTTAAATCATTGCACTGACTTCTGTTTTGATTTCACTGATGAAGACACTCGTCTCTGTCCCATATGACGTCATAATGTAGACTCCAATGACTTAAAATGTTGTAAGACACACAGGCCGTTTTCTGCACTGTTAATTCTACGGAAGCCCTGAAAGCCAAATAACTTATGTCTCACACGATCGTTCTTTTGTTCACAGATTTAAAACAACATTTTTAGCCAAATAAAAAGTTTGTGGAGACGTTTTAATCACCTGGAAAAAGCATGTTTGTAGTCATAGTTAGCTTGTCGTGCAGCTCTGCCTCCTGGTGGCTGAAATGAGTATCACAGAGCTAAACAAAAATATAGATTTATGTTTCCCTCGCCTTTCAGGGCTTCCATAGCTACGGTGTTTAAAAGTATTAAAAGCAGTGAATGTCTCGGTGTGTGTTAAACCATGAGGCTGTATATTGTCCTCTCAGATATGATTACAGACAGCTGCTGACGTTTGTTTCGTACATAAACAAACTTGTTTTCCGACCTCTGACCCTGAGCAGGTTTCACTCAGATCTGACGCCCGTGTGTTTGCAGTCGTTACGTTGTCGTCGTTGATTCGCTGAAGGTCAAAGGAGACTCTGCACCTGTGAACTCTGTCTCACACCAATTCACTCTCACTGTAAAATCATCACCGCCTCGCCACCGCACGCTTCCTGCGTGAGTGCATCAGTGACTGAGGAGTGTGAAGGTGTGTGTGTGTGTGTGTGTGTGTGCATGTGTGTGTGTGTGTGTGAGCAGCATCGGTCACTTTACGTTGAAATGATTTACTTTGTAGTTTTCTTTCGATTTTTCTGCGCAGTGATTGTGACACTGTTCGACCCTGAGAGGGTTTCAGCTTTGTTCTGATTGGTTGTGTTTTACATAGAAACAGGAAGTGGGTTGCTGTGACTAACACCATGATGACACAAAGATTGTTCCATGACTTTGTTTTTTCTTTTTGTACATTTTAAAGTGTTTTATTCTGTTTTTATTGAATTATCCGGACACGCCGGGCGACTTCCTGGGGCGTGTCACTGTCTGCGCTTCTGACTGGCTAATGTAACTGCTGTATGCATGATGTCATGATGATGATGTCACGTTTTTATTTGGCCTTTATTGAAACAGATAGTTATAACAACACTGGCAGTTACAGGGTGCTGGCTCAGAGGCGTGGCCTTGCAGGACTCCGAGGTGAGCCTGAGGTCAAAGGTCAGACCTGTTGACAGTGACTCAGGCGCCTGAAGCCGCCCTGCTGATGTACATACTGAACCACTGAATGACAATATGATTATTGTTGTTGTTGTTTTCATATCTGGATGCAGGTGATGTAACAGACGAATGGTGACGTGAATGATTAACCATGAGTTATAATGATAATGTTAATGATAATAAAGAGCATTTCTATTTGCAACTTCCTCTACGACGCCAGCGTCTCATTCACTAAACAAACAAGTTGTCGGGACTTTGTTCTTCCACCAAACCAAGATCACAGTCACATTCACACCTGCAGGAGTTTGGATGTAAATAAAGGAAGTGAATCAAAATGAAAAGTCCTCTGCAGGGAGAAGTTCACAGCATTAGATGGCGTCGTTGTGCAGGTTTTAGTTCTTCAACTCCTCTAAAGAGTCTCTGATGCTTCAGCACAACAGAGAGCGACCTCCCTTTAATGACAGTGACTGACAGAGCCTATGGACCAGGACCAGGACCAGGAGCAGGACCAGGAGCAGAACTTCATGAGGTTGGGTTAGACAGAGGTTCTGCTCTGTGTGTGATGTTAAGACGTGTGTGCAGATGTTTGCTGCTGTTTTCATCTCACTGACAGAATCTGATGTTTCTCACATTTACAGAAACCTGAAGTCGACATGTTGGCTTTGACTCCTCCTCCCCCTCCTCCTCCCCCTCCCTTCCTGTGTGCTGGTCCGTCCTCTCTCTCCTCCTCCAGGACTTGACCTCGAGCTTCAGTCACAGAGCTCACAGAGGAGGACGAGGACGAAAGAGACGACGTCTGCTTCATGTTCAGAGAAATGAGGCTCACAGAGAGTGAAGACACAGACATGGACAAACAGAAAGGACGAGACACAGTGAGACTGAGAGACTGTGAGACACTGTGAGTCTGAGACACTGTGAGACATGAGTCTGAGACACTGTGAGACTGACACACTGTGAGACACTGTATGACAGAGACACTGGAGACAACTGAGAGACACTGTGAGACACTGTAGACTGAGACACTGTGAGACACTGTGAGTCTGAGAGACTGTGAGACACTGTGAGACACTGTGAGTCTGACACTGTGACACTGAGTCTGAGACACTGTGAGACTGACACACTGTGAGACACTGTATGACAGAGACACTGTGAGACACTGAGGAGACACTGTGAGACACTGTCTGAGACACTGTGAGACTGACACACTGTGAGACACTGTATGACAGAGACACTGGGAGACACTGAGAGACACTGTGAGACACTGTATGACTGAGACACTGTGAGACACTGTGAGACACTGAGAGACTGAGACACTGTGAGACACTGTGAGACTGAGACACTGTGAGACACTATGAGACTGAGACACTGTGAGACACTGTGAGACTGAGACACTGTGAGACACTGAGACTGAGACACTGAGAGACACTGAGAGACACTGTGAGACTGACTCTACATTTAATACAAATCTCTGTCAATATCTGTCTGATCAATAATCAATAATAATCGTGTGTGACGACCTGATTCATTTAGTTTCATCTTTGATAAGATGAGATTATTGATCCAGAGTTGGACATTGATAACAGTGTTTATAAACTACAGACTGATTGAATCATTTATTAATGATCAATTAAGTCTTTGATACAGTGATTAACTCACGTTTCACAGTGTGTGTAGCTGTTATAAACTAACTAGCCAATAATCAATCAATAATCTACTGTCATCATCATGACTTTTGTTGTTGTTGTTGTTATTGAAGTATTGTTGTTGAGGACCCGCCTCTTGTTGCCTGGCAACACATACGCTGTTGAGGTTGTGAGTGTTGTGGTTTGAACAGCATTTGGGGAGGCGGTGACCTCTGACCCGACGGTGACCTCTGACCCGACGGTGACCTCTGACCCGACACGACTCAACTGAGTTTTAAACTCTCAGAAAGTGTCAAAGTGTCAAAGCTGCTGATGTGATACACTCGGCTGCAGTTCCTCTCCTGACCACTGGAGTCAGTCTCACGTTTACAGCCTGGGACAGAAACAGCTGTGGTCGCCATGACGACAGAACTCATAGAACTACAGGCCTTTTTGACTGACTGACAGTCTCAGCTCCTTCACAGGCTCCTCCTCTTTGACCATTTTTGGGGTAACTGGGAGTTAGGGGGTGGAGTCAGCCACTGCCAAGATGGCGATGGTGCAGCGGCTTCAACCAGTGGCGGTGTCCCAGGAGGCAGCAGCTTTGGAGGCTCCTCCTCCGACGGCCATGTCAGCTGTTGGTAAATGGGACGGTCTAACCTTCGGAGCAGTGGGCAACCACGCCTCCAAGCCGGCCTCAGAGCAGGGTTACCATGGCTACAACGTGGACCACCTCAATGTTCTGAAAGCTAGCATGCTAGGTGGCTATTAATAATGGCGGCGCACAAAGAGGCCAGAAAGGACAGGTGTGGTGTGTCCTCCTACAGCAGGTGAGAGGAGGAGGACGCAGCTGCTGAACTGGGGAACAGCTAGTAAGCTGTGGGCGGAGTCACAGAGGTGGCGTCCATCTTTGTTTACAGACTGTGAGCTTGTTTACCAGCTGCTTCGTCGTAATCGTCGTTCGCTCCTGTAACCGACATTATATTTCACTCTGAAACCGTTTGAACTACATGTTGGTGTTTTACTCAGAGATGAGCTTTCTGCTGAGAGGTCTCACTCTGATGGAAAATGTTGAACCAAGTGTTGAGTTGAATTTCTGTGACCTCATCAGTTGCACTCAGTGACCTCTCCGTGTGTGTGTGTGTGTGTGTGTGTGTGCGGTCTCTTTATCACACCGATGGTATGTTAACTACAGATACACAACAATCGGAAACACCCGTCTGTCCTCCTCCGTCATCCTCCTCTCTCTCTCTCCTCTTCATCATCATCATCATCATCATCATCATCACTTCCTCCTCCTGCTGCTCTCAGGAGACAGAGCTAATAGACTGTTTAGATGCAGTAGATCTGTGTGTGTGTGTGTGTGTGTGTGTGTGTGTGTGTGTGTGTACAAAGTCTCCAGACCGACAATTTCAGCATTTTTCTGCCATTACCTCTGTGACTAACTGCAGCTCCGCTCAGTGTCATGACCTCCGCAGTGTAGATCTAAAGTGGTTTTTACATAATTTAACCTTTATCTGAACATGAATAGATCTTTAGATTTAGAGATTTATACCTCAGTTCTGCTCTAATGTGTCCAAACTCAGTACGGATCATAAAAAAGGCTCAAAGATGAAGAGCAGGAACGTGATGGAGGGATGAAGCAGTTAGCAGTGAATGAGTGGTGATTACAGTCAGTGTCACTGTTTCTTCTCTTCGTCCTGACAGAGCTGGAGTCAGACAGGAAGTCACAACCCGTCTGTGATAATGAGCATTGTTGTATTACAACTTCACAACAGAAGTGTTTCTGGGGACACAATAAAGTGACGGACCAGGCTGAGGTGCTGATTGATTTGACCTCTCAGGGACACCGTACTATAGCACCTTAACAAAGTGCTTGTGCTGTGACGCTGATCAAAAGGCCTCTTTATTTTAAAAGTGAGTTTTTATAGAAACCATAGAAGAAGAACTTCACTCACTCAATGACCCGGTCGACGCGGAGCTGAGTCCACCTGCTGCACTCAAACCAACCAGACGAGACGTAAAAGTGAAAGTGTGAAAGTAAAACAGTTTAGGAAGAAATACACGTCGACCTTTGACCCTGACAAATGTTTCACACACGTCTGTGAGTCAGGAACCTGCAGCGCTCCAACAGCAGCTCTGCCGTCCTATATTTACCATCCACATGATGAAAGAGAAACTGCTCCACACGCCACACCCACACACACACACACACACACACACACACACACACACACACACACACACACACACTCACACACACACACACACACACACACACACACACACACACACACACACAGGTTTGGTGAAATCCCATCTTTAAGCTAATTTGAGGGTTTGGTTTTTATGGTAAAGCATCTTATACATCACACACCACACACACACACACACACACACACACACACACACTCACACACACACACACACACACACACACACACTCTCTCTCCCTCTCTCTGAGGCTTTTAACTTCTCTCTTTATGTTTTTTCCACTTTCTTTCTTACAAAGTTGTTTTTATTGCAGACGTCTAAGGGCTGAAAAGTTGAACATCACAAACACACGTTATTTGTCCAGTTCAACAAGAACAAGTTGTTTGTTGATTTGTTTTTGTTTGTTTGAACTGAAAACTAAACAACGATTAACTGACGTCACTTTAAACACATGAAGTGAAGGAGAAGCTGCGTTCACTTCAACTGTGTTGTTGAAGTTGCATCTATTGATTTGTTGTTGCTACAAGAATGAGATTATGGTGTAATCATGTGTGTGTGTGTGTGTGTGTGTGTGTGTGTGTGTGTTCTGCAGCATCAAAGCCAGAGACAGGAAGTAAAGCTGATGCTCAGATAAGCTGCGTTCACTAACACAAACCCTCCTGTCTCCTCGTCTCAGAGCGTGTTCCTCGGCAGCACACTGTTGTTGTTGTTGTCGTGTTGTCGTCATGTTGTGGGTGTGTGTGTGAGGGTGTGTGAGGTATGTGCGCCCCCCCGTGTTTAAAGCAGCGACCGCCTGATAAACAGATCTGCAGGATCCTTAAAATCAGCAGAGAGGAGTTAATCGGACCGTTGAACCTCCGTCTCCCACTCGACTCAGTGTGAATGGACTCGGTCTGTGTGTGTGAACAGAGCTGGAGCACAATCACCAACTGTTCCCCTCCACATTGCTCACACCCCCCCCCCCCCCCCCCCCCCACCCTGCAGTGCCCCCCACCCTCCTACGTCGGCTCCCACTGTTCACAGATCAGTTCAGTCAGACCTCGTTCATTCAGCTCTGCCTCAACAAAACAACTCTTCATGTTCACGAATCAAAACCTTCTGTTGTTACTCAGATGGTGCGAGGGTGTCTCCTGGAAGGTCCTGGTGGTCAGGGATCGTCCGCCTCTAGAACGACCTGGTCACTGAGCTGGTTCTTGAACTGTCCATTGACACATTTTCATGGTCAGTGGAGGTCTGTTGGGACGTTCTGGTGCAGGTCTGGCTCTTTGTGTTGTCCTGGTTCCAGTTGTCCTGTAGGTGGTTCTTGATGTGTTTTCTGCAGTGTTACCGGTTTCTAAGGAAGCTGGTCAGTTCCTGTTGGTTTTCAGTCATTAACAAGTGCTTATTTGGTGGTTCTAGGAATCCTTCAGGTGGTTCCCTTTGTTTGATACTAAACTGAGAAGGTACTAGAGGCCAGCACTCTCTGATCAGTTCTAGCGGTGCTATAGGTGGCTCTAGAGGTCTTTGAGGCAGCTCTACAGATCCTGGTGGTGGTTTAGTGGTCAGTACAGAGATCCTAAAGGTGATTCTTTGTGTAGTCCTAGAGGCCCTCTTGGTGGTTGTCCTAGTCCTTGTGGAGGTTCTTGCAGTCAGTAAAGTGGATCTAGTCGTACTGTCGTTGTTTGTTGGTGTATTCCAGGCAGTCTTACTGGTTTAAGGCTTAAGCCACATTTCCACTACATGGTACCAGCTCGACTCGACACTACTCGCCCTTTGTGGTTTTCCATTGGGTAAAACTACCTGGAATCTGGTACCTGGCACTACTTTTCTGGTACCACCTCAGACGAGGTTCCTAAACAGGTAAACAATGCAGACCACTGATTGGTCAGAGAGAATCATCACTGTGTCATCAATGCATGGCGTGCATGGAATATTCTGCATGGCTCAAACCCATGGCCGCCATTTTTAAACAGGCAACAGTCGCAACTTTCCAGTCAGTTCAGTTCAGAAAGTGGCAGCCGCCAAAAAACCAGGCAGCTGAAGATGATGTCGCAGTTTTGTGCAGCGTCACTATGACGACCAGCTACTCTAATGGTGGTTCTATCCTGTAATGGAAAACAACCTCCAGAGCAGAATCTGAGTTGAGCTGGTGGTGTAGCAGAGGAGCAGCATTAGAGAAGCTGGCCAGGTTCTTTTGTCATTAAAGGGGGGGGGGGTTACCAAGGAGTTCTCATCTCCCCTCTGTTCTAGTGGCCTTTGCGGCAGCTCTACAGGCCTGTGGTGGTGGTTCTTCTGGTCTGTTCAGGGATTCAATGGAGGTTTTACGTGGAACCTGTCGATGTTTGTTCTGTACAGTTTTTTCCACCAGAAAATATTTCCTGTTTCAGAACCTTGAGTTTTTCAGTGATGTAATACACACACACACACACACACACACACACACACACACACAGAGAGTCTTTATCCAGTGTTAAACATTAGCAGCATCCAGCAGCTTATCAGTGTGTATCCTGTCACATCAGCTCACATGTCAAGGTCAGAACATCTGAGAGTTTGGGAAACGTCACCTGAGCAGGTGCAGAGTCAAACGCTGCCTTTAGAACAAACTGCTTCTGTTGCTGAACATTACTGTCTGACAGTTCCAGCATCTAGTGGTCATTAGAGGAACTGCATCAAACCCATCAAACAATGAGCTGGTGATGTTTCGATGTTTGTTGTTACATTTTGTTGCCAGTTTAAGTTGTGAATCTGTGACACAAGATACTTGGTTTGTTAAATGTGCAGCTTTCACAACATCCTTTATCTTCACAACAGCAGCTTCTATAAAATACAACAACAACACTAAAGTCTGTCACCATGGCAACTTTAAAGCCTGAAAGTGCCAGTCACAAAACATTCATTAAGAAAAAAGTGAGAATAACATTTTCCAGGAGTTAAAGATTAGAGATGAGACTTGTTCTGTGTGTGTGTGTGTGTGTGTGTGTGTGTGTGTGTGTGTGTGTGTGTGTGTGTGTGTGTGTGTGTGTGTGTCAAACATGGCTCTGATCCACTGTAAACAGATGAGTCAGTGTTACACTCTGATAACGTCGATGCTCATTCTTCACTGTTTCCTCCATGACTCTAAATGTTGGTGGTGATGAAGTACTCTGATACTTTACTTCAGGAAAAGTACACACACACTGTGAAAGTACTAACACACTGTAAAGTACACACACACTGTAGTGGAGGTTATGTATAAAAATGTTGTGTAAAGACAGGTAGGATCCAAATGGCCCATGTGACAGTTCAGGTTATTATAATTGACTCACTGACTCATTTTACTATCGTGTGGTTGTTTTAACGACGTTGGACTGAAGCTACAGATCTAAAAACCATCTCCTCTCTCAGCTTCTCTCTGGAGCTCTAGTAACAACAGGTCGGTGTCAGCCAATCAGGAGAGAGGAGGCTCTGAGCCTCTCTTTCTGAGCTTTAACCCAAACGTCTTCCTTCACACCACACGGAGCTTTGATCGAAGCCTCTGTCTGTCTGTAGTTCTGGCGAAACTGATCTGGGACCTTCAGTCCTTCCTGTCTGTTCTGGACTCAGAGAACTTGAGCTACATCGCTCAGGCTCAGAAGAAATCCATCTCAGAGCTACTGTCCAAACTCCAAACTCACGACACCCCAGGTAAGAGCTCTACTACTGATGGTAAACTGTGTGAACACCACAGCCTCTGGGCCACCATAGTTGCTGCTCCTCATACATGTGCTTGTGTGTGTGTTGGTTTTGTTCCCAGTGGAAGATGCGGAGTACATGATCATGAGCTGTCCATCATCGTCTCCTAGCAACGAGCTGACAGACACACCTGGGACAGGTGATGTGCTGCTATAAACACTCTGAGTGTCAGAGTCCCTGTGTTTTCTGTGGTGTGAATGTGTTTGAAGACGCTGAGGGCAACTTGTTTGTTTGTTTGTTTGTTTGTTTGTTTGTTCAGATGCTGTCCAGCTGTCTGAGCTGGTCTCAAAGCAGGACTCATCTGTCTGGCTAAGGAATGGGGTGAGTCACACACACACACACACACACACACACACACACAGTCTATTGTATCAGTGTTTCCATATATGGTCGTCATGACCAACATCAAAACTGACTGAAATGTGTGATGGTTCATGAATGATGTCAGAGGTCAGAGGTCAGACCATAGTAACGTCCGTACTTATTAACCATCTAATTTCTCAGCTAATGTTTTGAATAGAGTAAAATAATGAGACCTGAGCAGTCGGGGGCCATTAGGGGCCCCGGGGCCCGAGAGGTAATTTCTTCATGAGGTCAAAGAAAAGTAGGGAAGGGATGGTGGGGGGGGTGGTGGTGGTGGTGGTGGGGGGGGGGGGGTCTGTGATGTGGGTCAGTAATAACAGAGTCCTCCTGAGGTTTAGGAGGAGATGGCAGAGTTACTATGTGTGTGTGTGTGTGTGTGTATGTGTGTGTGTGTGTGAGGGAGTGACAAGATCTACAGTGTTTACATAAGAAACCATCTCCTCACTATCTGTCGTCCTATTGGCCAGTAGCTCTGCAGAGAGAGGAAGTGGTCACTGATGGCGGCTGATTAACATCTGGTCTACGTGATGGATGGACACACACACACACACACACACACACACTCACACACACACACACACAGTTTAATTTAACTACACTGCAGTCTCTGTGGTAACGACAGACTTGCCCTGTGATTGGTGGCTGGAGTTAGGGGGCGGAGCCTGCAGCTGTGTCTCTGCTCTGACCTAACAACCACAACAACAACACTGTGACCTTTGACCCTCATTAGGGGCCCAACCCCGCTAGTTGGGAGCCACTGGATTAAACTATCTCTAAGTGTATATGATGTAGGCAAAGTAGCTCCACCCACTTACACCCGCTCTCTACATACTGCATTACCCACGAGGCTGAGCGTTCACACTCTTTCCGGAGGTGTGTTAGCGTTAGCATCATTAGCACCACACTGTACATCATGTCCTCCTCCACCATAAAAGTCACTTCCTGTTTTGTGTTATCTCAGCTCCAGGGCCCCATGGTGCCGCCCCTCCCTCCCGGCGGTTTAGGGGGTGATGACGATGATGAAGACACCTATGAGGAGGCGGAGCCTTACGTACCTGCAGAGACGATTGCGTCCAACACTGGTATCTACAAACACACACACACACACAAGAACACACATGTGGAGGTGTGGTCATGTGCACACAGTAACATTGACCTTCGTCTCCAGAGAGGGCGGAGTCAGACAGCAGTCACTACGAGTCGTACGGCGAGGAGGATGATGATGAGGACAGCAGGGGGGGGCTGGTGAAGGACAGAGCTCACTACCTCCAGTGGAGCGCGTCACAGCCCTGCCTACGCCCCGCCCCCGAGTCCCGTCTCTGTGGTTACCTGTGGAGGAGGAAGTGGCTCGGACAGTGGACCAAACAGCTGTTCATCATCAAGAACAGCATGCTGCTGGTGAGGGGTGGGGCCAGGAGAGGAGGGGGCGTGGCTTCCCAGCTGGAGCTCCTGTAATGTCCAGTTGAGTTGGCTGTGATCAAATCCACTGATGTGTGTGTGTGTGTGTGTGTGTGTGTGTGTGTCAGTGTTATAAGTGTGCGCGGGACCTGCTGCCTCAGCTGGAGTTGAACCTGCGCGGGTGTCACCTGGTCTACAAGTCCAAGAGCAGCGGCAAAATCCAGCACCAGCTCAAACTGGTTCTACTGGGATCAGAGACACTGGTGCTGGGATACAACAGCTTCCAGCAGGCCGACGAGTGGAGGAGGGTCAGCACACACACACACACACAGTTGCTTCATAGATCAAGTGTTTAAAACATCAATTTACAAAACAGACAGGAAGTCAGCGTGTGTGTGTGTGTGTGTGTGTGTGTGTGTGTGTGCAGGTGATAGAGGAGGTGAGTGTTGGAGGTGACGTGGAGACTCAGAGTTCATCGTCTCTGATGATCAGATCAGACCAGCTGCTGTCCTGCAGGGTGAGACACACACACACACACGCGGGCACACACACGCACACGCACACACACACACACACACACACTGACTTCCTGTCTTCAGTCCAGTACAGTGCTGTCAGACTCTGAGGAGGACGAACGACCTCTGACTCGTCGCAGCCTCCACAGAGACAAAGGTACTGACCCTGGATCAGTGGTGATTTGTCCTGTGACAAACTGATGATGTCACTGATTGATTGTGTCTCCATGGAGATCAACCTGTGATGTGTGCTGTGACAGGTTTCCCGAACGTGCTGATGAACTGTCAGTGGCAGAGTCTGCAGTGTCAGGTGGAGGACGGACTCCTCAACATGTTCGCCGAGGAGGAGGAGGAGGGCGGGGAGGAGAGGGGAGGGGGGACGAAGAGTGGGCGGTCCCCTCAGTACACGGTCCAACTCAGAGGCTGTGAGGTCAGAGCCGGGCCCGACCCAGACCACTCCTACAGGATCACACTGAGCATGCTCGGTGACCAGGTGGCTGTGCTGGAGGTGAGTCCAGGTCACACACAGTTATTACTGACAGTCTGAATGTGAGGCGTTCAGGGAACATCGGTTCATTGTACCATTCAGGGAACATATGATTGTAATCTCTACCCAGGGTCTGCGTGTGAGGCATTCAAGGAACACGTGAACTGTGATTTATACCAATAATCTGCATGTGCTGTGTTCAGGGAACATGTAAATTGTGACTTTTGTTCATCATCTGTCTGTGAGGTGTTTAGGAACATCTGTTAATTTTACCATCCACTCTCTCTCTCTCTCTCTCTCTCTCTCTCTCGTCTGTCAGGTCAGTAGCTCTGAGGAGAGGGAGCGCTGGTTGAAGCTGCTGCAGGACGGAGCTGCCAATCACAGTAGTCGCTATGACAACAACACCACACAGGAGCACACAGGTGGAGCTCTGAGGTGAGTGTCTCTGAACACATCCACCTGTCTGATCTTCACTGGTGCATGTTGTCACGGTGATGGTGGTCATCTTCTTCCTCCTCCTCCTCCTCAGTGGGCTCCAGACCCGGAGGTTTCCCACCTCCAACACCTACATGGACGACCCGTTCCACCTGAGCGGGGCGGGCCGGGACCAGCCCGTCTACTCCAACACCTCCATCCTGGAGCACATAGTATGAGGTTCCCCACAGAACACAGCACACGGTCAGAACAGACGACCTGGGAGCGGCCATGTTGTCTCTGTTACAGCTTTACTCAGCTTTGATTGGACTTAACTTATTTGATTTCGGTGACTAAAGGTCAAAGGTCAAAGTGACCTCAGAAAACTACCTCTACTCATCTGAATGTGAGGCATTCAAGGGACATGTAAATTATAACTTCTGCTCTCAGCATGTAAGGCATTTGGGCAAAATGTAAATTTCATCTATTACTCATACTATGTCTGTGAGACGTTCAGGGAACAGCCTGCATCTTCTACTCATCATATGTGTATGTTGCCTTTAAGGAACATCAGTTAACTGTACCATCTGCACATGAGGTGTTCAGGGACACACTGTAGTTTAAATTCAGAAAACAACGTCATCAGTTTGACAGTGCGAGCTTCAAACCTCCCATCACATCAGAAGTGTTTCTGAGCGTATATGCACATAATAACTATAAGGCGTCCCTCGCTTTATTGTGTCCCCGGACTGGTCCCTCGCTTTATCGTGTCCCCGGACTGGTCCCTCGCTTTATTGTGTCCCCGGAAACACTACTGTTGAGTTGATGAAGTTTTTTTCTCGCTTTGCAGCACATTCATGTCTTTGTGTGCTTCCTGAAGCTGCAGTGAGCCAAGCCCTCACTGAGGGTGTAACTGGAAATAGTGTGCGTGGCGGAGGGATATGACAGTGAGGAGGTGGCTCTAGTTCTTGTCAGCAGTGTGTTTTTTCTCCAACCTGCAGCTCCACACCTCCCAGGATTCAGTTTGCTGCAGCTCAGTGTCGTCCAAAGACTCTGTGACCTACAGCAACGCCGTCCTCAGCAGTGAGTCGCATCACGCCAACGCTAACGTCTCATCACTGCTGCTCTACGGCCAACTCTACATACTACTGTGTGTGTGTGTGTGTTGCAGACAGGTACACAGGTGAGGTGGAGCGCGGCGTCCAGAAGCTGGAGCTGACCATGAAGAGGACGGTGCATCTGAGGGCAGGGTCAGAGATCAACCTTGCGACGGCCGGCAAGCAAAACAAGCGCACCTCTTTCAGACAGTCGCTGGCCGTGTGCACTGAGCGCGCTCAGGTAGGAGGGGGAGGAGTCCACACTGAGATCTGATGCTGAGTCACTGATTTTTTTCCCAAAATAAGACTAAGATTAAGAATAACTGATCATTAATCAGTCATTTTGCTGAACACCTGAAGGTTTGCACCAGCGTCGCCCGGTGACTCCAGGATGGCCGTTTTCAGATTGTTTGTGGTTTTGTTTGTTTGTCGTATAGAAAACGTTCTGAACCATAAACAGATCAACATGTTTGATCTTTGTGAATAAATGAACGTAAACACGTACAGGTCGGCTTCCTGAACCCTCTGCTGAGACGCACCGCCTCGGCCAAGAACTCCCTGCGACGAGCTCCGTCAGCACTCTTCATTGAACATGGGAGGGTTTTCCAGAGGAGGAAGGTCAGTGTCACACACACACACGCACACACACACACACACACACACCTTTGTACGATCGACTTCACAGAGAGAAACACGTGTGAAAATCGTGACTGCAGAAGAAAAACCAACATGGAGGACAATGAGTGTCTCTAATGAGACAGTAGCTGTGTGTCAGTTCAGTGGCTGCTTCCTGCTGAGGACGCGTTTGAAGGCCGATGGCGTGGTGACACTGCTCTGTGGCCAGGTTGGAGGCGTGGCCACCCGCTGAGCTGAGGAGCCACTGGAAGTGTGAAAAAAAAAGCTGCCACTTTCAAAAGTTTGACGTTGAGACGTTGATTGTATTCGGACGGTTGACACAGCTGTTGGAGGAGGAGCCTCCAGAGCTGCTGCCGCCGTACACCGTGTTGGCTGTGACCTCTGAAGGATCTAGCCCCTGAATTGGGACGCAGCTATTGTGAGTCGCTCGTGTTGTTGTCATAGTAACGCCAGCTGCTCTTCTTGTGTTTTGCAATGGGCTCGGTTGGCGGCCATGTTTGTTTGTGAGCTGTAAAAGAGGCAGTATCTGATTGACGGTTGACAGTTCCCGGTCTCTTGCTCTGATTGGCTGTTGCAGGTCTGGAATGGAATCATCAATATCAATATCAAACATATTGATATTGATATTGATGAATCAGCCAGGAGCCATTAAATGATCATATTGATACAACACACATGAAGAAATGCTGATGTTGTTTTGACAGGAGTGGGAAACCAAAGCTGCTGCTTGACACCATCATCATCATCATCATCATCATCAGCATCATCATCATCATCATCATCACCAGCAGCATCATCATCATCAACATCATCATCATCATCATCAGCATCATCATCATCAGCATCATCATCATCAACATCATCATCATCAACATCATCATCATCATCATCAGCATCATCATCATCAACATCATCATCATCATCATCATCAATCATCATCATCATCAGCATCATCATCATCATCACCCACAGCCACAGTCCAGCAGCCTGTGTGTGTTTCTAACCACACACTTTACATACACACTCACACCTGTGCAGCTGCTCCTCCACTCAGCCAATCAGGAAGTGGCTACATAAAGCGCAAACTCCTGCAGGTCCAGGTGACGTTGGTGTCAGAGGAGCAGACACCTGAGGCTGCAGTGGACAGATGAAGATCTGGTCTGATGGACACACTTCACATCACATGATAACCAATGATCTGAGCTGATTTTTGTCCCTCGCTTTATCGTGTCCCTGGACCGGTCCCTCGCTTTATCGTGTCCCCGGACCGGTCCCTCGCTTTATCGTGTCCCCGGACCGGTCCCGCACTTTATTGTGTCCCCGGCCAGTGTCAACAACATTGTGAAGTCAAGGTAACGTGATAAGTGCTGTCCCATGTCTCATTTCAGTTTTTATGCCTCATGTTTTAGTATTGTTCAATCTGATCCCAGTTCTGGTTCTGGTACTGGTTCTGACACTGGTCCCGGTCTCGGTCCCGGTTCTGGTAGTGTCTGGATTCTGGTCCTGGTCCTGGTTCCAGTGGTCCTGGTCCTGGTCCCTCACTTTATTGTGTCCCTGGAAACACTTCCTGTTGTATTTGGTGTTTTTGTCAAACGGATGAAGCTGTTTTCTGAAGCTGCAGTGAGTTGTGCCCTGCGGGCCACCGTAGAGTGACACACACACACACACACACACACAGATGTAAAGGTGTGTGTTTCTCTGTCGCTGTGTGTGTTGTAGTTCAGGCCTGTGTGCTGACTTCAGGGCAGTGGGTCAGATTTGTTCCAGATGACTTCCTGTTCACTGACAGGGTGAACTGCTGTGAACGCATCTTCCTTCCTGTTGTTTAATCCACCTGCTCTTTGTTTGATGAGCTTGTTCTCAGCACAACGTTATTTTACGCACACACACACACACACACACACACGACTACAAATCATTGATGATTTGTATTAATTACAGTCACATATCTTGTTTGATTTTTATACTATCTGAGGTTTATAGTCTCAGGTGGAGGTTTCTCTGCTGACACTGACCTGTACAATGATTCTGTAACATTATGAAAACTGATTTTTACTTTCTATCACTTTAACTTTTAGATAAATGACTTAATATAACACAAAGTCCACATATTCAACATTTATAGACACTGCTAGAACATGTAATGAATATCGATGTAAGGAGGTACTGACACTTATTACATGTTTTTGTCGTGATTGTGAATGTTAAACAGGCCGACTGATAAATGTAGGCGTCTCTGTATGTATTTGAATATCTATGTAATATTGATGGTTGGATAAGAGCACAGGCGAATGAGGTGAGGACACTAAACCACTGCTCTCATGGTTTACTTTATACTGACAGTTTTATTTAACTCGGTGGTTTGTTGATGCTACATTTGTTCTGCATGTTTCTTGTTTGTGTTTATTTGTGGTGATTAAAGACAGATTTCTACTCTGGTTGACCATAACGGTGGATTCTGTTACACTCATTAATACACAGGCGGGTGGTTAAAGTTGTGCAGCCTGTGTTTCCTGTTCACCTGCACTGAGTGATTATAAAAATACAAGTGATAATAATAATAATATTGAGAGGAAACAAAGATGATAATGTGAACCTGCAGTTCAGGGAATAATGACTATACACACACGTTGTATATGCACATACACTGCATTTATACATACGAAGTTTAGAACAAGTCATAGTGACTTCTATTCCATTCCAGAGCATGCGCTTCAGCTGGGAGCAGCAAAGTCTGGCAGCTCTGAGTTTTTACTCAACCTTTGCTTTATTTTGTTGTGTTTTTGTATGTTTTTGTCGTATTTTGTCAGCTACTGATGGACACTTCTGTGGGAGAGGAGATTCTTCAGGAGAGGAGCTTCTGTCATTGAAAATGGAGCAAGTCTGAGGGATGCCACCCTGTTCCAGCTGGATGAGGAGCTGCTTTCATGGTTGCTGTGCTGGTGGTGCAGAGGTTAAAGGCTTGGAGGTGGAGATGTGCTGTAGGTCCTTTCTGCTGTCAGTCATCATGCAAAATATCAACTCTCTGCCCAACAAGAGTGATGAGGAGCTGGAGATATAGATGAAGACTCAGGAAGTAGACTTTTTTCAAATCAAAACAACACTTGTGTTCATCCCACCAACGGCTACTGCTGAAGTTCAGTGTGAAGGTCTCCATGAAGTGGTTGCTAGGATACAGACTAAACATCCTGAGGCACGTGACTTCAGTCATGTCTCCCTGATGGACTCACTGAGGATGTGGTGGAGAGACACACGCTGGTGGAGGCCATTCTGAACAACTCAGATCATCCTCTTCATAACACCTTGATGGACCAAGAGAAGAGCGGGGGGGGGGGGGCTCCTCTCTCTTCACTGCAGGACGGAGACATATAGAAGATCCTTTGTACCTTCACCATCAGGCTTCTTCATTCTTCTGCACATGGTTGATGAGCTGACAGACACATGAACTTCCCTTTGGGGATCAATAAAGTCATTCGTATTCGTATTCGTCACATGGTCACACACACATGGGGGGGGGGGGGCTGAGTCCAGGGGGACAAAGATCCAGATACAAAACATCTGGAGTGAGGCAACAACAGGCAGAGAGAGAGAGAGAGAGAGAGAGAGAGGCAGGTTTACAGTGGAGTGTGTGGGCTAGCTGGTTAGCAGACTAAATCCAGTTATATACATCCATCATCCAGTCCAGTCTGACTGAAACACACACACACACACACACACACACACACACACACACACTCGTCCGCCCTGAACAACACACTCCTGCACAAGTGTGTTGATCAGTGTGCTTGGACTAGTGTGTGTGTGTGTGTGTGTGTGTGTGTGTGTGTTGTTGTTGTTGGATCGTTGTTCATTGTGAGAACTGAACAACTATGAATCAACAGCCTGTCAGTAAATCAATAGCCTGTCAGTAAATCAACAGCCTGTCAATCAACAGCCTGTCAGTAAATAAATAGCCTGTCAGTAAAACAGCCTGTCAGTAAACAGCCTCTCAGTAAATCAACAGCCTGTCAGTAAAACAGCCTGTCAGTAAACAGCCTGTCAGTAAATAAATAGCCTGTCAGTAAATAAACAGCCTGTCAATAAACAGCCTGTCAGTAAAACAGCCTGTCAGTAAACAGCCTGTCAGTAAATAAATAGCCTGTCAGTAAATAAACAGCCTGTCAATAAACAGCCTGTCAGTAAAAACCGCCTGTCAATAAACAGCCTGTCAATAAACAGCCTGTCCTCCTCTCTCTTCACTGCAGGACGGAGACATATAGAAGATCCTTTGTACCTCACCATCAGGCTTCTTCATTCTTCTGCACATGGTTGATGAGCTGACAGACACATGAACTTCCCTTTGGGGATCAATAAAGTCATTCGTATTCGTATTCGTATGTGTAGAGACCGTATTAACAACACTACCTACTGTATATATGAGTCACTTTGTTGTGTCCCCGGCCTGGTCCGTCACTTTGTTGTGTCCCCGGCCTGGTCCGTCACTTTAATGGCTGAGTTCCAGTCCGGTCTCTTACAGACCACAGACTGTATATGATTCAGGCTCCTTCACATGAAGTGTGTGGTTCGGGTACCGGTCCCGTTTGTATCCCGGTACCGGTTCGGGTTCGGGTACCGGCTCGGGTTCGTATCCTGGTACCGGTTCGGGCTCGGGTACCGGCTCGGGTTCGGGTACCGGTTCGGGTACCGGTTCCGGTACCGGTTCGGGTTCCGGTACCGGTTGGTGATCCGGTACCGGTTCGGGTTCCGGTACCGGCTCGGGTTCGGGTACCGGTTCGGGTTCCGGTACCTGCTCGGGTTCGGGTGCCGGTTCGGGTTCCGGTACCGGTTGGTGATCCGGTACCGGTTCGGGTTCGGGTACCGGTTCTGGTACCGGTCCGGTTCGTATCCCGGTACCGGTTCGGGTTCTGGTACCGGCTCGGGTTCGGGTAACGGTTCTGGTACCGGTTCCGGTTGGGGATCCGGTACCAGTTCGGGTCCCGGGTCGGGTTCCGGTACTGGCTCAGGTTCGGGTCCCGGGTAGGGTTCCGGTTCCGGTACCGGTTCTGGTACCGGTCCGGTACGTATCCCGGTACCGGTACCGGGATACTAACCGGACCGGTAGCAGGTTCCCGGTTCGGGTTCCGTTTCTGGTACGGCTCTGGTTCGTATCCCGGTAACGTTCCTGGGACTGTTCCTGCTTGCGGTAACTTCTGGCTTCCGGTATGGTCCTGGTACCTGTTCTGGGACTGGGACTGCTCCCTGTTCCGGTAACGTCCGGGGTCCGGTATGGTATGATGTACGTTATAATTCTTGTCTCTCGTTCACAATGGCGTTCAACGAAATAAACTGTTTTATTGGTCGGCGTGGTGTTTGACCTTCCGCCTGGCGGCGCTAGAAGCCTCTCCGTCCTTTTTCTCGCCGCAGAAGAAGAATCCCGGAAGAGAGGAGAGGTTTCCTGAAGGCTCAGCAGGCTAACGAGCTAACAGAGATATCCGTGTGTCTAACCGGAGGTTTAACCAAAGTTAGAGGACAGAGAGACACCTGGACTGAAGGTAAAGGACCTGGATTAATAACACACTCTGACTGTCTGTGTTTACTGTTTGATGGTTTCTGTTGAGAGTCTTGATAAATGTGGCCTCCTACTGTTAGCTGTTAGCAAGGCGGATACAGAGCTGCAGCTGTTAGCCGGCTAGCTGCTGCATGGCTAACCCGGCCAGCAGAGGGGATTCGGGGGTTTTCTCGGTGTTGGAAGTCGGCAGCTGGCGGCTGTTAGCTGTGCTAAACGGAGGCTGCTTCCACCCGGAGCGACTGTCACGGCGTTCAACGCTGCGTGCAGCGGCGGAGCTCGGTGTCTTAGCCGTAGCCGTGAGTGTTAGCCTAGCCTAGCCTAGCCGCTCCCTTTTGTTTGTGTTGTGTCCAGTTGAACGGTTTCAGGTTCACAGGAGGGAGAAGTGAGACAGGGTGTGGACTCTGCTCCAACTCGCACTGTTGGTTTAATGAAGCTTTATACCCACCCGTCTCCCTTTCCTCACCCTCCTCACCCTCCTCACCCACAGCATCAAGATGACAGCCGCACCTTACAACTACTCCTACATCTTCAAGTACATCATCATCGGTGAGTGTCTGACACATCAAGCAGGAAATACTGTTAACACTACACTGTAAAAACACTGTTACAGCCAGATGTGGGCAAAACCAACAACATAAACTGTTGTATATTATTACTATATATACTATATATATTACTATTGTGGAAAATGTCTTGCATATTTTAATGTTTAATGTTTGTACTTGAAGCATCTGCTGGTTATCAGAGTGAATAGACCGGCTGATCTTTTCCTCACGGCTCCGTTTGAGGTCGTGTCCTGTAAACGTAGTTCATTTAAGCAGGTTTGCTTCCTTACGTCGTCATTTGAGTTTTTGTTTTCATTTTTTCCAAGTCCAGCAGTTTGTCTGTAAGTGTCGAGCTTCCAGGTGAGAGGAACCCAGTACGTCTGCGCGTGTCACTACCTTCAGTCGGTGCTGGGGTGTTTGGCAGAGAATCAAACTGATTGGCCAAAATCATCCATGCCATTGGTGGTATCAATAAAATCTGATTAATCCCCATCTTTAAACATGCTGTCGTTTAGGGTTTTTTTTAAATAAAGCATTGAAGTGATGTATAAAGAACTACAAACATGGCTGCTGGTGTTGGCTCACCTGTAAACACAGACAGCGACAACAAGAACAAGTTTCTTTTGATTTAAAGCCAAAGCTCCAAGAAGAAAACTTAGAGAGACGGTAAACTACAGCTCCCATGGTGCTTTTCAGCAACAGTCGCACAGCTTTACATCCTGATGCCTCAGAGTCGACTCATCCTCACACTGACAAACCTCTTGACTTCCTGTCTCTCTCCAGGTGACATGGGAGTAGGGAAGTCTTGTCTGTTGCACCAGTTCACAGAGAAGAAATGTGAGTCCTTCCCCGTCCTCGCTGCCTCCTCCTGCTCCTCTCTGCTCCTCTCTGCTCCTCTCACACTATCTGCAGATCTTTAAAGGGCTTCAAAAGCTCCATCAAACAGTTCTGCTGGCTTCATTGTGCTGCCTGTGTGTTCGTAGTCATGGCCGACTGTCCCCACACCATCGGGGTGGAGTTTGGGACGAGGATCATGGAGGTCCACGGTCAGAAGGTGAAGCTGCAGATCTGGGACACGGCCGGTCAGGAGCGGTTCAGGGCCGTCACCAGGTCCTACTACAGAGGGGCCGCCGGGGCCCTCATGGTCTACGACATCACCAGGTACTGATGGGGGGAGGTTGGGGTGATTGGTGTGTGTGGGTGGCTGACTGCTGTTGGCTGTTTGGTTGGGTAGGTGGCTGCTTTGTTGACGGGCTGATTAGGCTGCTGTGTGGTCGGTTGGTCTGGTTGTCTGGATTATTCTAAAACCAGATCTTCTGGAGGTGGTGTGGAGTCTGGAGAGATGGTGGTCCAACTCAAGTGAAGATGATCCAGATTTTGCACTACCCTGCGAGGGTGTATAGTTTAACCAGCCTGTAGCCCAGAACTGAACTCAAGGGAGATGCCTTAGCTCCAGATCTGGACCTTGCAATGGAGGGATCAGGTTTAAGGTACAGGCCAAGTGCAAATGTTGAAATCCAAGAACAGGACGACATTAAGACCATCACAAGATGACTCCAGTCTCCAAGATCCCATTATCTGCTGGGCCCAGTTCCTTCCCGGTCTGGAGTGGCATCAGCCCAAGTCTATCGTAGGAAGTCCAGACCACTCTAATGTGGATTACCATTGTCCAGAGACAAAACAGTGTCCCAGGAGACATGTAAAGACACAGGACTCAAACCCGTCCACGGCATAAATACGATTCAGACCACCAGAGTTTCATTGGGTCACCACCGTGGACACATCCACAGCTGATTGGTCGGTCTGTGTGGGTAGTTGGTGTGGTTGACGGGTTAGTTATGCAGATGATGTGAAATGTAGCTGCCAGTGCAGGACGTTACTCTTCAAAGTTTTTCCACAAGTCTTGAAACAAGACCAACAGTATTTTTGTTGGAGTCTCACCCAACCAGGTTTTGAACCGACAATCTTCTAGTTGGGGTCCTGTGCCGACCACCGACCCACCTCACTGACTGTGCACGGCTGCTGTTTATGTGGCCTTTGCGGTGTTGATCAGTGGGTCCACTTTCTTCCAGCTGGGACACAAGGTGGTTCAGATGTTCATGTTCCCCTGAGGATGAGTTGTTATCATGAAGTCGAAGTCCTGACTTTCCATCAGCTCTCAGTGTTTTGGATTACTGTTGTTAAAGTGGTGGGAGACTGTCGCTGTTGTTGGATAATAATTCACTGGCTTTTGTGCGTTTGTGTGCAGGAGAAGTACTTACAATCATCTAAGCAGCTGGTTGACAGACGCCAGGAACCTGACCAACCCAAACACAGTGAGTACACAGCCTGAGCAGCGACCAGCTGCTCGGTTGATGAGTTTCGTTTCATTTTTATTGACTTCGTCTTCATCTGAACTGTTTGTTTCCTGTCCACAAAGAGGAGAAGTTCATGTTTGTGTGATCTCTGACACCTTTCAGGTGATCATCCTGATTGGTAACAAGGCCGACCTGGAGGCTCAGAGGGACGTGACGTACGAGGAGGCCAAACAGTTTGCTGAAGAGAACGGTGAGGAGCAGAGACGTGTTGAAATATTCAGTGTGACTGAGACTTGACTGCCTGCTTCTGACCTCTGACCTCTGCTTCCTGTTATTCATCAGGTTTGCTGTTTCTTGAGGCCAGCGCTAAGACGTAAGTACACTCACATCTAGAATGGTGTCCTGGTAAAAGTGCCATCGCACGACCCTTTTGCTTTAATTTGGCCCTTTGCTCTTATGTGAGCTGTGTGTTCGTGTCGTGGTCTTTTTCTTCCTCAGGGGGGAGAATGTGGAGGAGGCCTTCCTGGAGGCAGCAAAGAGGATCTACCAGAACATCCAAGATGGAAGTTTGGACCTGAATGCCGCCGAGTCGGGAGTCCAGCACAAGCCGTCAGCGCCACAGGGGGGCCGCCTCAATGCCGACAGCCAGCCGGCTAAAGAGGGCTGCAGCTGCTAACCACAGACAGAATCTACAAACCCATCGAACAGACGAACGAACGGATGGACAGAGTCAGATACGTACGCAGAGATCCCCTTCCTCCAGGCACCAACGTCCACCTTCTGTCCAGGGTGCGTCCCACAGGATCTAGTTTTTACTTTCTACATATTACATTGAATATAACAGTGGTACAGTCCAACCTTCAAATTCACACTGCAGTTCAGCGCAGCCATCCTCCACCCAGACATACACCTGTCCAGATTTCATTCTGATTCCTCTGGACCAGTCTTAAATCAGGATCAGAACAGAACAACCAGAACCATTCTAGTCCTCAGCTGCATCCAGATGAGTCCTTCAACATGAATCCTGACCGGCTGGACTGCTTCCACCCAACATGTAGGTTCACCTTGGAATCAAAGGTGAGAAGAGTCAAAACATGTAACAGCCATACTTTAGAGATAAATACAAGATACTATGCCTGGATTTGCACAATCCTTCAATAAGAACCTTTCACTACAATTCGAACCATGTTCTGATAACCAACATTCCCAGGAACGGATCCAAAGCCTGGATCCAAAGCCTGGATCCAAATCTTCAAATCTAGACCTTGAGGTTACATCTGCTCATATCTGATCACTGTAACTCCAGATCTGCCAAACACCCGCTTTCTACATTTGCCCTCTGATAGAAACTTCTGGATAAATATTTGTTTCTGTGGCGTCTACATGTACACGTGATGCTCCAGCTTTTGAGTTCAGGTGGAAATGTTTTTTGAATGAATGCTTCCAATCAGTAAAATGTATGAAGGAGGGGTCTGGACATCACAACATTTCTTCCTCTACTCGGTTTGACGCCACAACTTATTAAGAGTTTGAAAACACATGGCATTAGTCGGTTTGATTAGTTGATCAGTTCTACACGGACTCGGGTTGTTGTCGTGGTCCCATTTGTCTCAGCAGCGCTGCAGCTGTGCTTGAACACACATCCCAGGTCAGACATACATTTACACAGAGAGGTAAAATCCAAAAGGTGTCTGAGGACAGTGAGACACCGGACCCAGTTGTATGAGGGTCCTGGTCAAGGTCTGGAGGAGCAGGAACCTAGTGGATCCCTGAAGACCTTGATCCATCCAGTCAGGCTGCAGTTTTATATTGCCTGGTTTAAAAATCTTAACATTTGGACTAAACTTGATTAAAATGACTTTGAACATTGATCATTGGAGAAATGCAGCACCTGCTGGATGAAGAAATCAAATGTCTGACCTGGACCAGACTGTCAGCACCTGGTCCTCAGTCAATCTTTGGTTCAGGGTAGGTTTTTATGACTTTTTTTCCATTGTTAATTGATTTTGTTGTTTTGTTTTTTTTAATCAAGTATAAATGCATAAATATATTTTTTATGTTACAGCTCCATCTGGTGGTCATTTCTCTCACCCTCATGCTTTAGTGCTTGTTGAGGAAAGAAAAATGACGCCAGTGTAAGTGATGCTGATCCTTTTAATTTATTACCTGCTGTTTCTCTTTGATATTCACTTTATTTTAACGCATTACTCTGGTTTCTGGCTCCTACACGTTGAAACTCTCCACCGAGACTTGATACCTCAAGGAACATTATGGATATTTGGACATTAAGTCTGTGTGCGTTTCACTTGTCTGAGCCCTGTCTGCTTTAACGTGTCCTCTGATGTCGCCAACCGGCATTAGTAAAACTGAGTGAGTAAATGTTAGGTGAATTGACGGCCCTGGGACGACGTGAGCTGAAGCGCTCCGTCGTTAAGTTAAGTTTCCAACTGAAGCAGCAGCAGTTCAGCTCTGCCAAAGCTCCTCTGATGTGTTTTGAAGCTGCATCAGTTGATTGACACTCAGATTAAAACGTGTCCGTTTGTTCGACTGTGGCTTCGACCTGATGAATCAGACTTACACTAAATGCATCCAGTGTTACACAAGCATCCTGCTTTATCACACAGACACATGTCGGTTAAACACCGAGTCAACAAATCACACATTCAAGATTAAATCAGTTGATTGAGTTAAAATGTTTGTGTCTTACTCCGTCGTTAATCTTGACCTGCACCAGAACCAGCTCCACTGTTTACTGTCTCCATGAGAGGAACATGGGAGCTGCAGATGGATGAACAACCACTTCAGATGAACCAGAGGAAGCAAAACGTATTTCAACCTTTAATTTTCCAATTCATTTTACTCCTAAAGAAGAAACTTTTGATATGCAACAGTTGTTTAGACCTTGGGTTCATTTTTGTTTGGAAGCCAATGATCAGAAACGATGTAAAGCAGTTTGTGTTTCCTGTCGACTCAGCAGATCGGCCGTCAGTGACATTTGTCACCTCTTGGCCTCCGTACCTACAGTTTTTAATGTTGAAGGTAAAAGGCAGCAGCTGTGTCCTGTTGGCTTCCCTCTCCTTGTTCATGGCGCCATGGTGCTGGGCGGGGCCGGTGATCCTGTGTACATATCCAGTGAGTCCAGTTTGAAACCAGTGTGACCTGCTGTGGGCGGGGCCAGGGGAGCACTGGACCACCTCAACACACACTCTGGTTTCTTACTGTGTCCACATCTGTCTGATGGGGAGGGATCAGTGTGATGTAACTCTTTGCTGTCCTCTGATTGGTCGACAGCTGCCTTCTTTGCCCGTGATGCTTGATTTGCGGACGAACCCCCTCCCTCACTGTATAAAAACCACGAAACATCTGACTCGCAGGTTTTCAGGCATCTTGTTGCTTCTTCATGGTTTGATAACCCGCACACTGCGTCTGCACCCCAGCCACTGTTTTAACACACGAAGGACTTGTTTGTTTCTTGTTTTTGTTTTCGTCTGTAATTTAATACAAAGAGTTCATCGAGTGTCCAGGGACCAAAGGGTCACAAAGCTCAGCAGGAAGTCACTGGATTGATTAAGTAAACTACACTTTGTTGTGACCAACGCCTTAAGCTTCCCTCACCAAAGGAAAACACAAACATTTCATGTAGAAACAGGAAACAAATGCTCACCTAGATGGATACAGAGACAGATTTCTGCCTGTTTACAGTAGTGTCAGCAGGGGACGCTGTGGTCACAGCTCAGTCTCTGCCCATCTGAATTTAGAGACGTTTTCTCTGTGACTTTGTTGGAGCGTCCACAGATTCCTCAGTGAGAGGAGTCAGTGACCCGGGGTCAAGTACCATCAGAAGAGAAATAATCAAACAGCCACGTTTGTTTTCACAGAGATAAACGCTTGTGAACGAACAGCAGCACACGTCAGTTTGTTTGAGGTAAATGTTGACACTGATCGGTCAGAAGGGGGCGCTGTAATCAGGCTGAACAACAACTACGTGCTCTTTACATTTGATTCTCTTATTTCTGTTCTGCTGATTTTCTGTCTGCTTCAGTAACAAACGTGCTTCTTATGGATCTCTGACTGTTTATATTGGTGATCTGTAATGAGTTTCTCAGCTGCACCTCTTCACTGTACGACCATGGGATTCAGTTATTTGTAAATAAAGTATATATACTGTATATACACTGAGGCGTCTGTTTCATGGGATCAAACAAGTGAAGCAGGAATAAGTGCTGGTGGAGGACCTGTTGACTGAGGTTTGGAAAATCAGTTCTTGTGTTATTCAAGCTGAAAGAGATTCTCTGTGTCTCTTTAAGAAAGACACACCCTGAGGGTCATGTGATTTACAGCGGGAGCAGAGGAGAGGCGGAGCAGCTCTGTTCACTGAACTCACAGAGGGAGGATTCAGGGCAAGTTTATTTGTATCGTCTTTGTTTTTTGTTTTACAGTTTGTGTCAAAGGGCTTTACACAGCATCATGACACCATCCTCTGACCTCTGACCCCTCACACTGACTGAGGAAAAACTCCCAAGAAGAACGGGGAGAAACCTCAGGGTGATCAGCAGAGGAGGGGTCCCTGGCCCAGGACGGGCAGGACTTACCAACAGTTTACAGCACAGACTGTAGGACACATGGGACTGAAGTCTTTGCTCAGATCAGAGCAGGAGAACAAGGTGAGTTCTGTCCTCACGATCCTGTCTCTGTGTGGACTGTGGAGAAGATCAGGATCCGGTGGTTGTATGAGGTGCAGTGTTGAGTTTAACCATGTACTGTGTTACTTCCTGTTCTGTCAGACCCGAGTCTACTTCCTGTATTTGTGCACTAACAGTCACTAGTGTTACTGGCTTCACTGTCAGAGTGACCGAAGTACAGAAGATGGGTGACTGTGCAGAGGAGGAGGGGAACACAGGAGAGACTCCAGGATCTGGAGACAGTAATCCATCCAAAGGTGATCCGTCCCTCAGTCATGAGCCTCCGGGTACAAGGTAAGAGACCTGCAGCTAACACACAGCGTTTGGTTTCTGTGCTGATGGCCGACAGGCAGAGAAGTCAGGAAGTGTGTGTGTGTGAGAGAGAGAGAGAGAGAGAGAGAGAGAGAGAGAGAGATGTCATGCATGTTGTATGGCTCATCAGAGACAGAGTGAACAGACAGGAAGAAAGTCACTGGGAAAAATACAGTGGATCCACAGAGACACATGTACGTGTTGATACAAAATCTCCGCATCCTCCTCCCAAACTTGTTCTCAGGTCACATCCTGTCACTGAGAACATGAACCACTTCACATTTTGTCTTAATTGTCTCAAGTCATGACCTTTGACCTTTAGTTCACCAACATCGTATCAGTTCATCCTCATTAAATCTGAAAAATCTCTGAAACATTTTGAGGGAACTTCTTTGAATTTGGCACAACTGTTCACCTGGACTCAAGAACAAGGTGATTAGATATTTGTCAGTAAAGGTCAAAGGTCAGAGTCAAGCCAAAGTAAACATGAGAAGATGTCTCACAAACTAACAAACAGGGATCAGATCATCATGAGCTAGTCTGAGAGGAGGAGGAAACCACCTGGAGGAGGTGACTCACGTTTAAACAGAAACATGTCCATGTCTTCACAGAGAGAGGAAGAGGAGCGGTGTCTCTGTGGACGAGCAGCTGTCCTGCTGTGGTCTCTGTCAGGACGTCCTCAAGGATCCAGTCTCCTCCAGCTGTGGACACTGGTTCTGCAGACGGTGCTTCACCTCATACTGGGACCAGTCTGGTTCTTCAGGACACGCCTCCTGTCCCCAGTGTGGAAAAAGACCCAGAACCAGAGGTGAGCTGCAGACAGCCAATCAGAGCAGCTGTGTCCAAAGTGAGAGTGGACATGTGTCTGCTGATGTGGTCGTTTGTTGTTTTCTACAGAGTCTTTGTTCCATCACAGCGCTGACGTTTAAGATGATGATTCAAACCTTCTCTTTGTTGTTGCAGTTTTTCTGTAGCTGATGAAAATCATCTGATCAGATTGTCAGACTCTCTGTCTTCAGTCTGACTCTGTCTCTTCTGTCTCAGCAGATGGTGGTCTGACTCTGCAGGAGCTTTTAGATCAACATAAGATCAGTCTGAGGAGCAGATGTGAACGAGTGACTGAAGGAACTGAGGGAACAGGAAGTGGAACAGGAAGTGGAACCCTCCTCAACAGGGTCTACACTGAGCTCTACATCACAGAGGGACAGAGTGAAGAGGTTAATACCCAACATGAGGTGAGACAGCTGGAGACAACGTCCAAGAAGAAGACCCTCCATGACACTCCAATCAAGTGCCAAGACATCTTTAAAGACTTACCTGTCCAACAGACAGAGGACGTCTCTACAGTCTCACCTGTCCCACAGACAGAGGATGTCTCTACAGTCTCACCTGTCCAACAGAGACCCATCAGACTGGTTCTGACAAACGGCGTCGCTGGCGTTGGAAAAACCTTCTCGGTGCAGAAGTTCACTCTGGACTGGGCAGAGGGCTTGGAGAACCAAGATGTCAGTCTGCTGGTTCTGCTTTCGTTCAGGGAGCTGAACCTGATCAGAGATCAGCGGTTCAGTCTTCTCAGGCTGCTCCATGTTTTCCATCCAACATTACAGAAGGTCACAGCAGAGCAGCTGGCTGTCTGTAAACTCCTCTTCATCTTTGACGGCCTGGATGAAAGCCGACTGTCACTGGACTTCAACAACAGGGAGGTTGTGTCTGATGTCACACAGACGTCATCAGTCAACGTGCTGCTGACAAACCTCATCCAGGGGAATCTGCTTCCCTGGGCTCTGGTCTGGATCACCTCCAGACCTGCAGCAGCCAATCAGATCCCTCCTACATGTGTTGACAGGGTAACAGAGGTCCGAGGCTTCACTGACGCCCAGGTGGAGGAGTACTTCAGGAGGAGGTCCAGTGATGAAGATCTGTCCAGAAGAATGATCTCACACATCAAGACGTCCAGGACCCTCCACATCATGTGTCAAGTCCCAGTCTTCTGCTGGATCAGTGCTACAGTTCTGGAGCACATGTTGAGCACAGAGCAGAGAGGAGAGCTGCCCAAGACCACGACTGACCTGTTCTCACACTTCCTGCTGGTCCAGACAAAGAGGAAGAAGAACAAGTACGGTGAAGGTCATGAGACGAGTCCACAGGAGCTGACGGAGGCCGACAGGGAAGTTCTTCTGAAGCTGGGGAGGCTGGCGTTTGAACAGCTGGAAAAAGGAAACATCATGTTCTACCAAGAAGACCTGGAGCAGTGTGGTCTGGATGTCACAGAGGCCTTGGTGACCTCAGGACTCTGTACTGAGATCTTCAAAAGAGAGAGTGTGATCTTCCAGAAAACAGTCTACTGCTTTGTTCATCTGAGTGTTCAGGAGTTTCTGGCTGCAGTCTACATGTTCCACTGTTACACCAACAGCAACACACAGGTCCTCAAGAAGTTCCTGGGAGAATACTGGAATTATGGCAACATTTTCACCTACAACATGAGCCAACAAGATGAGGAATATGGTGAATGGGAATTTTTTTCTTCAGATGATGATGATATTTATGATGATGATGATGATCTTGATGATGGCCATGATTACTATGAGGATGATGATGGTAATGATAATCAAATCTCTGATGATGTCAGTGACCTAACCCTGGATAACTTCCTGTGGAGAGCCATGCAGAAATCGCTCTGGAGTAGAAATGGTCACCTGGACCTGTTTGTTCGCTTCCTTCATGGCCTCTCTGTGGAGTCCAACCAGAGGCTGTTAGGAGGTCTGCTGGGTCAGACAGACAACAGTCCAGGAACCATCCAGAGAACCATCAACAACCTGAAGGAGATGGAGACTGATGAAATCTCTCCTGACAGAAGCATCAACATCTTCCACTGTCTGACGGAGATGAAGGACCAGTCAGTTCATCAGGAGATCCAACAGTTCCTGAAGTCAGAGAACAGATCAGAGAAGGAACTCTCTTTGATCCACTGCTCAGCTCTGGCCTACATGCTGCAGATGTCAGAGCAGGTTCTGGACGAGTTGGACCTGAGCAAGTACAAAACATCAGAGGAGGGACGACGGAGACTGATCCCAGCTGTGAGGAACTGCAGGAAGGCTCGGTGAGTCCAGACATGATCAATATGATTATTGATCAGTGGTTCAGTTGAGTTCAGATAAACAGTTTTCATTGATTTTCATGATTGTCAGTTTGACTGGAAACGTTTCCAGGTGAGCCGTGTAATTTCTGGAGGCGTAGTAAAAGCTGTGAGCTCCAACATGTGGATCTTCAGCTCGTTGTGATGACGCTCATTTAGTTTTTTATTTTCACTCCTTGGTTTTATCCAAACCTGATGAACCGAATGAAAGCAGCTCCACTGATCTTCCACCTCAGTGTTACCTGATGTTTCCAGGTGTTAGTACGACTGCACGCGAACCATAGATTTAACCCTTTAGTGTCTCAGAGGCCGACGAAGTGAGTGTGTGAGTTTAGCTGCAGCAGCAACAAACACTGAGGATGGTTCATGATCAAACTAAATGCCACAGAGTCAGAGTGATGGGACCAACAGGATCTGCTCAGAGCTCACACACACGAACATGAGCCTCCACAAACTGCTGCTGCTCACGCACACCAAGAGAGGAGATCTGAACCTGAGAGGACCGAACTGATCAGCAGTATCACTGATTGATCAGTGATCGTTTCAGAGTTAAAGTCTTTGATGAGGCACTCTGCTGGTTTCTGTCTTGTTGAGGAGTTGTATCAGGAAGTACACAAGGTCAAAGGTCAAGCTCATGTTTCTGATCTGCTCTGAACTGTTGACTGAGCTGAACTCGCACAAACTGTTCTGGAGTCAGTCTGAAAACAGTGGACAGCTCAGATGTTCTCCTGAACAACAACATGTCTTCATCCTCTGGACTCTGGATCAAATCACATGATGAAGCAGGAACCTGACGTCGCTTTCCTCATCTAAAACACAGATCCAGATTAAACCTGTGCAGGTCTCAGAGTTTCCTGTCAAACTCAGAGAAGATGAGCTGAAGCTCAGATGTTCATCACATCATCACGTCCTGTCATCACATGCATCAACTGTGTTTTTACTGCAGCTTCCATCTGATTTCATTCTGACACATTTGTTTTTCTCTCTTCACAGACTTGTTGGTTGTAAACTCTCAGAGACTCACTGTGAAGTCGTGGCCTCAGCTCTGAAGTCCAACCCCTCCCACCTGAGACACCTGGACCTGAGTGGAAACAGCCTGGAGGATTCAGGAGTGAAGGCTCTGTGTGCTGGACTGGAGAGTCCAAACTGTAGACTGGAGACTCTGAGGTGAGTTCACTGACTGTTGGACTTTTGTCTGTGTTCAGTTCAAATGTGTGAAGTTCAGTTTGAAGCAGCGACTGATGGTGACTCCATGTTACTGCAGCTGGTAGCAGGTGAAGGGTCAGAGGTCACTCAGAGGTCAGCGGCTGTGGATGATGATGATGATGATGATGATGATGATGATGATGATGATGATGATGATGAAGCTGCTAACAGAACAGCTGGATCAGCCACTGTAGCTGAAGCTGAGCAGATGTGATGGAGATCTGAGGCCGGAGAAGCTGCTGAGTTTTCCCTCCTTGCTTGGTTCAGGGTCAAAGGTCAAAGCAGCTTCCCAGTGTGAGAGGTCAGGTTAAAGTCCTGTAGCTCAGAGAACAGTGTTAGTGTGATGATCCCACTGTGGAGACACTGAGGCTCATGAACATCAACACTGGGCCTCCACAGGAAGGAAGCTTCAGCTCATGGTCACATGACACTAAAGGAGTTTACTTCCTGTCCACAGTGTGTGTGAAGCAGCCTCTGGTCACATGACTCCACTGTCAGTGAGGGGTCAGAGGTCAGTGTCTCCTGAGCCACAGTGACAGGAAGACTCCTCCTCACAGTCAGTGTGGGCAGCAGGAAGCAGCTCGGACACAGCAGCTCTCCATCTAGGTGACAGGAACCTGAAGCTCTCCTTGGACCAGTGACGGCCTTCAGCAACATCTGGTCTGATGTGGAACCAGCTGTGGATCCAGGTCCTTTAAATGTTACACACACTTTAAAGGTCAGCTAAACACCTGTCAGGTGTTTGTCCAGGAGGCATCTGGACGTTAGCTGAAGGTCACCTGGTTGTTTCTGCAGGTCTCAGTAGCTCCGGTGGCGGACTGAGGCCAGACACTCGTCCTCTTCAAGGTCTCAACAGAACCAGTTCAGGCTTCAAACAGGGACCAGTTGTTTGAATTTTGTATCAAAAGAACAAGAAACATGTTGATTGTACCGTCCACACAGACTGATGTGATGTTGTGTTCACTGACTTCAGAGTTTTGGAAATGTAGCTACAGAAGTGAAAAAAAGGTTCAGAGACACTGTAAAAAAAAACCCTCTGTCTTCTTTTATTCTTTATTCAGATTGCAGGGCTGCTGGTTGTCAGAGATCAGCTGTTCTTCTCTGGGCTCAGCTCTGAAGTCCAACCCCTCCCACCTGAGACACCTGGACCTGAGCTGGAGCAAGCTTCAGGATTCAGACCTGAAGGCTCTGAGTGGTTTTCTGGAGAGTCCAGACTGTAGACTGGAGACTCTGGAGTGAGTTCACTGACTGTTACTGTTGTAGATCTTTGATCTTTGATCCACAGCTGAACCAGCTAAGTTTTTGTTTGTGGACTTCTTGTCAGTGTTCGACACCATCCAGCCCCTCCTTCATGATGATGAATCGAGCCGTGATTGATCAATTCCTTTCTGAATCTTCATGTATCCAAGACAAAGGTCATGTGCACTGACTTCAGACACCGTGCTCCTGCACTGTTACTGAGGCGGAGTCTGTAGTCAGATACAAACGTCTTGGTTCCATCATCAACAGTGAGCTTTGAAGACAACACAGGTCAGCAGCAACACTTCTGTTTCTGAGGAAACTCACTGGATGTATTTATTGATTTAATAAATCTTACATTGAATCAGTTCTGACATTTTCTTTCATCTGTTGGTTTGGAGGTGTGAAAACAAGAATGCTCTGTTAGTAAATAGTGAGCATTAGCAGTAAGATCACTGGTGTTCAGCAGAGTGACCTGTCTGACCTGTACAACAGTCAGGTGGTGAAGAGGGACAGCTCCGTTCTGTCAGACCACTCTCACCCTCTTCATCAGCAGTTTCACTTCCTCCCCCCAGTTAAGACCAACAGATGCAAACACTCAGTCACCTCCACAGCCATCACCCTCCTTAATGCAGGGAGAAGGAGGCGCACGCACACACACACACACACACACACACACACACACACACACACAGAGGTCCTCCTAGGTGTTGTCTTCCACTGTTGATGATGTTGTTTCAACATCTGCAGCCAGTGTGGCTGCAGGTCTTTTCTTTTCTGTCTGGAGACTGAGGTCAGCTGATTAACTGAGTCCAGTCTGGTGCTGCTACTTGGTTGGAAAGAAAACCTGCAGCTACTCGGTCCTTTGTGGAATCGGTTTGAGATGCCTGCTCTAGAGTCTGTTGTGTGTTTTTATGTCAACAGCTATGCTGCAACACAAATTGTCTGTTTCAGGACAAAATGATTAACTTGACTTGAATCATTGACTTTCCCTCTACTGATCATTGATCAGGACCAATCATTTGATCTTCTTCTTTTATTCTTTATTCAGATTGTGGAACTGCAGTTTGTCAGAGACCAGCTGTTCTTCTCTGATCTCAGCTCTGAAGTCCAACCCCTCCCACCTGACTCACCTGGAGCTGAGTCTCAACAACAACCTGCAGGATTCAGACCTGAAGGCTCTGAGTGGTTTTCTGGAGAGTCCAGACTGTAGACTGGAGACTCTGAGGTCAGTTCACTGACTGTTACTGTTGTAGATCTTAGATCTTTGATCCACAACTGAACCTGATCTTGAATCATTGACTTTGATGTGATGAATGAAGGACGTTTGAAATAGTTGTTGTCTCATGTTTCCACTTGTTCTTCTCTCACACTGATATATATTACAGTGTTACAGGATCAGGTTCATCATCCAAACTGGGTAAACTGTCCACTTCATGTGACCCCACAGCAAACGATCCTTCCCTCTATGTCTACACTTCAACTTGTCAATAAGGATCAATGCACTGTCAATTTAGCTTGAAAATGAGCTGTGTGAAAAGCCCCCCCACCCCCCCAGCCCACTTTAAGTTTCTCTGCCTCAGGACCCTGCATGAGGGTTTCCTGTGTAAAAGCAACATCTGCTTGGTTCTTTTTCTCATGTGCTAATGTCTTATTTAACTGGACAAGTAAAGAGAAAGAACACGGGACATGTAATAGGACATGTGACGGTCCAGACCAGTCCCTGTCTGTGTCCATGTACCACTACAAAGTGTCTACATGTTCTGCAGCTCCTTAAAATGATCACGTTTTACCTTCTTGTTCCTGAACACTTTTTAAACACTGAACATTTAGAACAGAACAACAGAGCACGTTTAACATGTCTGTAAGAACAGAAGAAAAGTGTCGACCATCCTCACACAGCCAGTGACCAAACATAAAATAAAACTGGTTACCATGGTTACCATCGCGTGTTGACAGACGTCTCTCACACAGATAGATAGATAGATAGATACTTTATTCATCTCTCAAGAGAAATTCACAGAGAGAAATGTCATACAGATGTCATACAGCTGTGAATAGAGTCCAGTTCAGTCCTGAATCAGAGAGTTGATGATGATGATCCACCAGAACACAAGAACAAAGTCCCTCTACTGATCATTGATCAGGACACATCTGATCAATCATCAATCATTTGATCTTCTTCTTTTATTCTTTATTTAGATTGGAGAACTGCTGGTTGTCAGAGACCAGCTGTTCTTCTCTGGGCTCAGCTCTGAAGTCCAACCCCTCCCACCTGAGACACCTGGACCTGAGTCTCAACGACAAGGTGCAGGATTCAGACCTGAAGGCTCTGAGTGGTTTTCTGGAGAGTCCAGACTGTAGACTGGAGACTCTGAGGTCAGTTCACTGACTGTTACTGTTGTAGATCTTAGATCTTTGATCCACAACTGAACCTGATTGATCTTCACTCAGAACTTGAATCATTGACTTTGATGTGATGAATGAAGGACGTTTGAAATAGTTGTTGTCTCATGTTTCCACTTGTTCTTCTCTCACACTGACAATGACTCAGCACTTTCTGATCACTGCACTCAGTCCTCATCAATGATCAATCATCTGATCACTTCAGGTGTGTGTGTGTGTGTGTGCGCGTGTGGTCCTCTTGAATCAGAGAGTTGTAGTCAGTGTGTAGTCCACCAGGTGTGATCAGATATTGATTGAGTATTGACGGACTGATCTGAGGTCAGCAGCAGCTGATGGATCTGTGCTGACATGTGGATGCTGTGTATAGAAGGTCACATGATGACGATCCACCAGAACACAAGAACAGCTCTTTACCATCATGATGAACTGTTTTAACACCTTTTCTAAACTGTTAACACACAACTGCTGAAACAGTTCATTTAATGCTCTAACTCACACACTAGCTACACATGAACACTGTAGTATGTAGTTAGATGCTGTACAAACAAGTAGTGATAAGTAACTGTTTTAATGTGCGTAGTGATATGTGTGCTCTAACACTGTGTATCCATGGTAACGTCTGGTCATGTAGTAAATGTCTGATGTGAAGCCACAACATTGTGTCCACCACTACTTCCTGTTTAATATAAGTTGTTAAAGACACAACAGTACAACACTGACACACGTCATCTTCGACAGAAACCTTCAGCCATAAAAACAATGACAGTTAAACAAACTGAAGCACTTTACACCTGTCAGCTCTTTTACAACACACACTTCACTGTGTTGATCATTAACTGTCTTTTACACTTTCTTTTGTTTCATTGAGTAAATGAATGAGTTTTGTTTCTTTTTGGAAACATCCAGTACAAACACTGAGCGGCCCATCCATGAGCAGCTTTACAGGACAGACACTTGATGAAACAACAAGACAGGAAGTGACTGAATCTCTGCGGTAAAAACTTTATTTACAAAGGCACAGAACAATCTGCATCATAGCTGCTGTTCACCTTTGTGTGAAAATACAGCTGACCAACAGGAAGTCATCAGTGTGTTTCAGTCCCAGTGTGAAATGCTGCTCACCTCAGCTTCAGTTTACAACAAGAGGTTTTCTGTTCTGTCTCAACGTGGAGCCGTTAAACTCTGTTGTTTGGTCTTTGAGCTTAAACATTTTTTAAATGTTTGAATTTTGTGTCAAAAGAACAAGAAACATGTTGATTGTACCGTCCACGCAGACTGATGTGATGTTGTGTTCACTGGCTGAAGAGTTTTGGAAATGTGGCTGAAGAAGTGAAAAAAGGTTCAGAGACACTGTAAAAAAAACTCTATCTTCTCTCGTTCTTTATTCAGATTGAGGAACTGCTGGTTGTCAGAGACCAGCTGTTCTTCTCCGGGCTCAGCTCTGAAGTCCAACCCCTCCCACCTGAGACACCTGGACCTGAGCTGGAGCAAGCTTCAGGATTCAGACCTGAAGGCTCTGAGTGGTTTTCTGGAGAGTCCAGACTGTAGACTGGAGACTCTGAGGTCAGTTCACTGACTGTTACTGTTGTAGATCTTAGATCTTTGATCCACAACTGAACCTGATTGATCTTCACTCAGAACTTGAATCATTGACTTTGATGTGATGAATGAAGGACATTTGAAATAGTTGTTGTCTCATGTTTCCACTTGTTCTTCTCTCACACTGATATATATTACAGTGTTACAGGATCAGGTTCATCATCCAAACTGGGTAAACTGTCCACTTCATGTGACCCCACAGCAAACGATCCTTCCCTCTGCGTCTACACTTCAACTTGTCAATAAGGATCAATTCACCGTCAATTTAGCTTGAAAACGAGCTGTGTGTCAGGACACATCTGATCATGATCATTTGATCTTCTTCTTTTATTCTTTATTCAGATTGGAGAACTGCTGGTTGTCAGAGATCAGCTGTTCTTCTCTGGTCTCAGCTCTGAAGTCCAACCCCTCCCACCTGAGAGACCTGGACCTGAGCTGGAACAAGCTGCAGGATTCAGGAGTGAAGGCTCTGAGTGGTTTTCTGGAGAGTCCAGACTGTAGACTGGAGACTCTGAGGTCAGTTCACTGACTGTTACTGTTGTAGATCTTAGATCTTTGATCCACAACTGAACCTGATTGATCTTCACTCAGAACTTGAATCATTGACTTTGATGTGATGAATGAAGGACGTTTGAAATAGTTGTTGTCTCATGTTTCCACTTGTTCTTCTCTCACACTGACAATGACTCAGCACTTTCTGATCACTGCACTCAGTCCTCATCAATGATCAATCATCTGATCACTTCAGGTGTGTGTGAGTGTGTGTGTGTGTTCAAAAAGGTTTGGAGACTGTAAAAAAAAAAACTCACTTCTTTTATTCTTTATTCAGATTGGAGAACTGCAGGTTGATCAGCTGTTCTCCTCTGGTCTCAGCTCTGAAGTCCAACCCCTCCCACCTGAGAAAACTGGACCTGAGTGACAACAAGCTGCAGAATTCAGGAGTGAAGGCTCTTCGTGCTCTTGTGGAAAGTCCAGACTGTAGACTGGAGACTCTGAGGTCAGTAGAGGGATGGATCAGTCCATGCTGCTCTCGTCCGTGTTGTCATTCTCAGTGTAGATTATTTTGACAGGTGCTGTAGATGTCAGGAGTCAGGAACCAATGACCTTTCGTCAGGGTGTTCTCAGTGTCTCCTCAGTAGAAGGAGCACATAATGAGTAGCAGGGCTGCTGAATGTGGCACCAGTAAGTGGGGGGGGGCAGTGATAACGATCAATTTATTTTTACCAGACGACGCCACCCTGGGAATTTCACCAGGGACTTTTTTTTAGGAGGACTAACCAAAAGAGGAAAGACACTCAGGTAAATGATAAAACAAAATAACTCGAGGGAACACAGATCCAGGACAACATGTGAGCCAAACTGCAGCCACAGCTGCCAGCCTACCTGCCAACAGACTGAGGAGGGAGTGGAGGACACCAGGAAGTGACATGACCCAGCCTTCTCCCACAGTGATTGGCTGGGAGGAGCAGCTGAAAGCCACCAGAGACAATAACTACATCCTGCTCCATGGGCTTTATTGGCCAGTGATGTTGTTGGGTGTATCATGACAGTGCTAGCATGTGCTAATGGCTGAGGCTGCTATGTTTTTTTTGGTTGACACTCAAGTTCACAGTAACTGGGAGAGGTAAGAGTCAAATCCAGACTGATGTGCATCAGGACAGCACTGATGCCCATCAGTCTGTATTTGACTCTTACCTAGTGAGGTGATCAGATGCTGAACTTCCTGCAGAAGTGGTGGCTTTACTTTTCTAGATCTGATGGAGCCATCTTCTCTATTTTCTTTGATCCTCCATCACCTGGTCCAGATCAGACCATAGTAACCTGGTTGAACATGAGACTTAAAGCTCACTGGGTAACACATTGATCAGGATCAGTTAAAACTCAGCTGAGTCTGATCCTGGATCATCACAGTTCGGTTTAATAAAACAAACCCAAACAAAATCTGATTGTTTCCCTCTGACTCTGTCTGTTGTGTTTGTTCCCACAGGATCGGCAGGAGCAATGTGATTAAAGCTTCCAGAGACAAAACCTGTGAGTACTGAACCTGAGTCTGGGCTCATTTCACCTCCAACAGTTTCATGAATTGCATATTGTTGTTTTTTTTTATATACTTTCTTTGTTGACTTGAACACAACAAATGAAACAAAGGACAACAGACAGGGTCAGTTTCTATGTGTATGAGTCTTTCATATCAGAAACTTTCCTCTGGAATCAGTAATTGTCTTTATTTTCAGTGACTATCTCCTGTGGGGCCGGGGCAGCTTATAATAGGGAGGTGGTCCTACAACCTTTTATGTCTTAAAGTCCTTCTGTTGAAGAGCCAAAAAAGTTCTTGTTACAAAGTCTGAAAGAAAATAAAACTCTAACAGAGAGATCACCTGGATTTCCAGTTTCAAAAGTTGGTTGTTCCATGGCGAACATTTCCTGAACTGCACCAGTGATCGTTGGAGACTCTTTACTCAGCTATCTCCTGGTCATTGTCTTCTTACTATCTGCTTGTCGTGTCTGTAACAGGTATCTGTCCTTCTACCTGTGTTGATTACTGATCCGACCCCTGTTGTTTCATCGTCCAGCATGGTGAGATAATGGGAGACTCCCAAAAAATGTGGAAACGAAAAACCATCTCCAACACTGACCCTGTTCCAGTTTGTTGCTTTATGGTTTTTCTTTAATGTTTGGAGTTATGAAGAACTGTAAAATTTAAAACCTTTATCAAGTGTTGGTGGCGTTGCCCCATGAGGTAGCGACAGCACCTTGGAGGGAATCTGGACCCCTTTGATTTACTGGAAACATTTATGTGAATATTTATGTGTTGACAGACAGCACCATGAACCACATGGTCAGGTGGAGTTTATCTCTGACTTGCATAGAGAGAGGACTGATTTCTGAGATTTTCCTTGTTTCTTCTCTTTCAACAGGTGACTCAAAGCTGAAGGTCTCTGAGGACGACTCAAAGCTGGACGTCTCTGAGGACGACTCAAAGCTGGACGTCTCTGAGGACGACTCAAAGCTGGACGTCTCTGAGGACGACTCAAAGCCGAAGGTCTCTGAGGACGACTCAAAGCCGAAGGTCTCTGAGGACGACTCAAAGCCAAAGGTCTCTGAGGATGACTCAAAGCCGAATGTCTCTGAGGACAACTCAATGCTGAAGGTCTCTGAGGATGACTCAAAGCCAAAGATTTATGATGAAGACAGCTTGAAGCTTGAGGACAAACCAAAGCTGAAGGTGAGAAAAACACATTGTATCCTGATTTTCCAGATAAATTTAAGGGCTCAACAGAGGGCAAACAAATATTCAGAGAATATCTCCTGTGCTGGGAACAACGATGAGATCTTCAGTGTAGAAACAAACTCATAGATTAGACTGTGGTTTCAGTCAGCGCTAGATGGACCATCCGGTACAGATGCCCGAGCCACCTTAGCTGGCTATCCATGTTCTTCCACTTATCTGGGGCCGGGTCTCAGTGGCAGGAGGTTAAATAGAGGCTTCCAGACATGATGATCTATCTGTGGATCCCCCACTACATCCTACCCTCACTCATGCACAAGACACCAAGATACCTCAACTCCTTCACATGGGACAGCAACTCACCCCCAAACCAGAGAGAGAAGCAGTTTTCTGGCCGAGAACCATGGCCTTAGATTTGGAGGTCCTGATTCTCATCCCTGTTTTGCTCTTCTTGGCTAAGCCTTGAGATCCTGCCAGTGAACATCATGAACAGGACCGGGAACAAGGGACAACTTTGGTGAAGACACTGCAAATATGTTAGAGGACGTGGACTGAATGGCTTGTAGCAACGCGCATGTTACCTGAGGGGGACATGGTTGTAAGCCTTTTCCAAGTCCTCAACACACTCGTAGACTGTCTGATCAAACCGTGCCCCCCTCAGAGCTCCTGCAAAGGTAAAGAGCAGGTCCACTGATCCACATCCAGAATCTATATCGCTCCTTCTGAATCCAAGGTTTGACAGTTGGTCAGAGCCTCTCTTCCAGTACCCTGGCAAGCTTCACATGACATTGAAGAGATGTGTCAGCTGAGACAGCCATACAATATCCAGAACCTGACGCATCTCAGAGTATCTCCTCCACATCACGTGCCTTGCTAATGAGGTGCTTCTTGACTACCTTGGCAACCAAACATGTTTTTTAATGTTGCAACAGCATCCACTGTGGTGCCTAGAGCTTTCTTGACCAGACGGTATCCATCTGCTGCTTCTAGAGACCCTGGTTCAACCAGGCCCTTAACTCTTCCTACCTGTTGGCTTCGCTCCAGCTGAGACCCTCCAGTGGGTTCTCATGTTGCTGCCTCGACAGGTGCTGATGACCTTGAGGTCACAGCTCCCAACGACTGGTTCTGCAATGGAGGTTCTGAACATGGACCTCCCGGTCCTCTCCATGTCCCTGACCTCAAGGGGATGAGGGGAAAAACATTTGTCGTTTCTCTGCAGAACCTGCTGCTTGTCAGATGCAGTCTGTGATCCCTGTGTCACACTGTCAGTCCCTCAGACTCTGTCCACTGTGCCTCAGGTCACTCAGGACTGTGGAACAAATCTCTCGGCTTCACTCAACACAATAATGTTATTTTTAATTGTCGTAAACCAGCTGATGTTGTTTCTGTCTGAACTGCAGCTGCCAAGCTTCACACCTGAACTGGAAACTGAATCTACACAAGTCTCATACAGGTAAACATGCAATGAACTCACTCAACACAGTTTTAGGTAAAGCACCCTCCTCTTCCTTCACAGCTTCTCCTGAGTCACAGCAGTGTCTCTGCGGCGTTGGTCTCCTGGTGGACTGTCTGAAGGGACATCAGCTGGATCACAGCTGGATCAGCTGTCAGTCAGCTGAGTCAGGAGGAGCACAATGTTTTAGCCAAAGCTGAACCTGTATCATCTCATGGTCTGACGTGGTCACTCAGCCTTCTGTGTCCCACAGGTTCAGGTGTCCTGGTCCAGGCCAGTTCCAGTGCACTTCAACTGGACTGGTGTTTGTTATGGCTCAGGAGGCGGAGCTGCTCTACAAGACTGTCCAATGGGATGAGAGCCTGCTCCACTCAGTTGGCAAGATGGCTGCAGGGCCGCTGTTCAGTATCCAGTGTCCTGAGGATGCCGTCCGTCAGCTCCACCTCCCACATTGTGAAACAGAGGAAGGTGAGTGACTGATTGTGTTTGTTGGAGCAATGATGGGGAACTAATGATATAAGTGAAGTCACATGACCATCTGACTGACGTGTAGATTTATTACATGGATATAATGGAAAATCAGGGCACTCTTTTTCACCAGCCTCCTGATGTTGACAGCAGCGACTGAAATGATCACTGCCGCTGTAACGAGGTCGTGGTCTCTGTGTTTCCACAGCTCTGCTCCGTGACGGCCTGCTGTCTGTCGCCCACATCACTGACGATGGAATGAGCTTCATTGAACCACTGGAGATCACAGACACTCATGTGATCGTCTCAGTCCCTCATCTCTCCGCCTTTGGCCTGGTCTGGGTTCAGGATCTTATATGGAGGGTGTGGAACAACATGAAATCAGTTCATTGCCAAATTCTTCTGTTCCACCAACCAAACCTCAGGCTACAGGAGCAAAGCCTCAATGTGCATCTGCTGCCTCATAACGTCCCTGTGGAAGATGTAAGACTACAGACTTAGAGCTTCACTTTGCTTCACTTTCCAACCTCATCACTAACAGATCTGATGACATGAACTGCCACGTCCACTTGTTTCATGGACACCGTGTCATCTCGCCACCACTTCAACAAATCTTACACAAACATTCACATGAACTCAAGGATGAAAGTCAAAGACCAGTGTGACCTCAGAAAGGACTCTCTCTGTCCTGTAGGTCCAGCCCAGTACAACCAGTCTGTTCAGGCTCAGGCCCGACTCTAATGAAATGATCTGATTGTTCTCCAGGTGAAGGCGAAGCACGATGACTGTGTGTTCATCAAGGCGCCTTCTGACAGCACCCTCATCACCAATAAGACTTACACAGTTCACTGTCCACAAGCCGACATAGTCCAGCCTGAGGTGAGTGTTTCAGACTAAAGCTGACATGATTCCTCAAACTGCTGTCACTCACCTGGAGACACTGACACAGGTGCTGCTGGTTTTCAGAGAAAGAAGATTAACCTGGACTATGGACCAAATTTCCACCCGACGTTTCAGATCTTCCTGCCTTTAAGCACTGAGAGGACCAACGTAGAGGTGCGAGACGAAACCGACACAGAGGTGTGGGAGTGTCGAGTTCCTCTGCCAGGTAAAGTTTTCATCCGCCTGACGTAGATCAGACTGATGAGTGGTGTCCCTGTTCTTGTAGGGCCTCAGATCATCTTCTGTCTGCTTTTATTTTGTGGTCTACTCTTGCTGACCAGTGAGAGTCAAACTAGTGGCAAACAGTAAAGAGTAGGACCAAGGAGCTTCATGAAGGAGCTGAAAGGACATTCAGTAAAATAAGGACTATTTATGCTCAGTCCTCCATCAGGTCCTGAATCGGTCGTCTCTGTTCTAACCGCCCCCTCTCCTTCAGGTTTTCTCTAGATACTTCACTTTATTTTATTTTATTTAAGTATATCTTTAGGGCTTTTTACCTTTAATTGATACGATAGTTGAGAAAGACAAGAAATGGGGAGGCAGAGAGAGGGGGTACGACATGAAGCAACGTGCCATCAGATTTGAGATTCAAACCAGAGCCAGCTGCAGTGAGGACTGTAGCCTCTGCCTATGGGGCACCTGCTCAACCCACTGAGCTATGTGGTGCCCCACACTTCACCTTCTCCAAAGTCCTGTGTTCATGTGTCGGCCTGGTGTGATCACTGGTGACTTCTGGGTTACTGCTATAAGGACTTATTACAGATCCCTGAACTGAGACAAGCAAACCGGACAAGACAGATTATTTTTCATTCACTTGTTATTGAGTTTGCTTCTAAAGCTCAGATGTGCTTTTTGAACACAAGTATGTTTCTAGTTCATCTTCCAGGTCCTGGTCCAGATCCACCTCCAAGTGTCTCAGCAGTAGAGAAGCTGAGGTCTGCTCGGACTGAGTTCATCAAGAGAGTGACTGAACCGGTTCTTCGTGAGCTTCTGGACAAACTCCTGGACTGTGAGGTGGTAACTGACCCTGAAATGGAGTCTGCTATTGCAAAGACAATCAGGGCAGAAAAAGCTCGAGAGGTGATCGACACCGTACGAAAAAAAGGAGAAGCAGCTTGTTCACATCTGATCAGAGTTCTGTGTGAGGTGGATCCCTGCCTGTCAACACAGCTGAAGCTGAAGTAGAGACAGTCTGTCAGCTGTTTGTGTCTGACATCAATGTCCTTTATTCTTCTTCTTTTGTTTAGGAACATTTGGTGAAAACCTTTAAACCTCAGACTTGTCAGAGTCACCTCAACTAGAGGTCGACTGATGGTGAATTTTAAAGGCCAATATAATGACAATCATTTGGAGAACTGAAAAGCCAATAGCTGGTTAAGTCAGAAAATTTAATCTAAGTTCATGAAGTTTTTTTTAAGTGCAAAAAATAAGACTTATAAAGCCTTAAAAAGCTTAACATTGATGAATAATTTGATTAAAACTATGACAGTGTATAAGATAGTTTTAGTCGTGAACTGAACACCTTGATGTGGGGATTATCCTATTTTGAAAGGCATCTAGTCACATGACCGAGGAGAGGCTCACACGGTAATTATATTTTGTATTTCATTTTTCTGTATGCTTCAGATGGACAATATGTGTTTTCATGTGATCTCATTGATTTCTGTTATGCTAACATGGTAAAGCCTTATTAGCGATGGACACGAGCTTGCTGTATTTTAGCCTCCTGACATGGACGTTAATGTGACTCAGAGATTGTTGCAGGGACAGTACATGAACTGATGTGTTTTATTTTGTAGTTTTCACAGTGTCTCATGGTGTTGTCAGCAGAGGAGGGAGAGGACAGACGAAACCAGGACACAGTCATTGGTCCTCATTAAATATAAATAAACTCAGGTCCACAGTGATGTTACCTTCTGTGTGGAGATCTGCTATAACACGATGTTGTCCGACTGCGACGGATGTCATGTGAACAGACATCGAACTCTGTGGATAAATATTAAACCAGTCCCTCGCTTTATTGTGTCCCCAGGAAGTCTGCCGTCTGTTTGGTCTTTGTCTTTATAACAGGAGTTTGAGTCATTTTCACCTCTGACGACTTTATTTACAAGTTTTACATAAAGTTACCTGAGAGGCTTCATCGTCACAGTTTGGTTGGTGATGATCTTTATTTCTTTATATTTTTGTTTCCACAGATTTGAATTCATTTCATTGATTTGTTTTATTGTGAAGTTTATACTAAGAAAGTCTGATTGATTGATTTGCATTAAGTCTTTATTATTGGTTACCATGACGACCCCACAGTTCAGTTACTCCTACAGGTGATGATGTGGAGGTGAGAAGGTGAGACGTCACCTGTTGCTGTAGAAATGTGTTCGTGTCACAGTGAAGCTTCTTCAACCTCATGTTCTTTTTCACTGCACTTCACCAGGTCAGAGGGCGGAGCTTCACCAAGACAGAGGGCGGAGCTTCACCAGGACAGAGGGCGGAGCTTCACCAGGTCAGAGGGCGGAGCTTCACCTCACATTTACATAAACATATGTGACAGGAAGAAAACAGCTGATTCACACATTCATCTCACTGAGCTTCTCACACATCATCAGTTCATCAGTCAGACTCCACCCCTCCAACCTCAGTGGGCGTGGCCTAGTGACCTGAACACTCAGAGCACGTGAAGAAAAATTGTTCATGTCACTGTGAACATGAATATGAGACAGAGGGGCTGATGGGAAACCACCTGCTCAGCTCATGTGGTCAGATGGTGATGTCAGCGGTGGGAGGAGCATCACCGCCTCCTCAGAGTCTCTGCTCAGAGTTTGACTGACAGCTGACATCACAACGTGGCCCTGCTCTTGGAGGGCAGCTCTCCTCTCTGCTCTGTGCTCAACATGTGCTCCAGAACTGTAGCACTGATCCAGCAGAAGACTGGGACTTGACACATGATGTGGAGGGTCCTGGACGTCTTGATGTGTGAGATCATTCTTCTGGACAGTACGCTCGCTTCTTCCTCGCCACTGAACCGTTAGCGGGAGATTTGCTTTGGACTCTTGGCCTCTGTACCTACAGTTTTTAATGTTGAAGGTAAAAGGCAGCAGCTGTGTCCTGTTGGCTTCCCTCTCCTGGTTCATGGCGCCATGGTTCTGGGCGGGGCCAGGGGAGCGCTGGACCACCTCAACACACACTCTGGTTTCTTACTGTGTCCACATCTGTCTGATGGGGAGGGATCAGTGTTATGTAACTCTGTGCTGTCCTCTGGGACCAAAGGGTCACAAAGCTCAGCAGGAAGTCACTGGATTGATTAAGTAAACTACACTTTGTTGTGACCAACGCCTTAAGCTTCCCTCACCAAAGGAAAACACAAACATTTCATGTAGAAACAGGAAACAAATGCTCACCTAGATGGATACAGAGACAGATTTCTGCCTGTTTACAGTAGTGTCAGCAGGGGGCGCTGTGGTCACAGCTCAGTCTCTGCCCATCTGAATTTAGAGACGTTTTCTCTGTGACTTTGTTGGAGCGTCCACAGATTCCTCAGTGAGAGGAGTCAGTGACCCGGGGTCAAGTACCATCAGAAGAGAAAGTTGGTCTCTAAATAATCAAACAGCCACGTTTGTTTTCACAGAGATAAACGCTTGTGAATGAACAGCAGCACACGTCAGTTTGTTTGAGGTAAATGTTGACAATGATCGGTCAGAAGGGGGCGCTGTAATCAGGCTGAACAACAACTACGTGCTCTTTACATTTGATTCTCTTATTTCTGTTCTGCTGATTTTCTGTCTGCTTCAGTAACAAACGTGCTTCTTATGGATCTCTGACTGTTTATATTGGTGATCTGTAATGAGTTTCTCAGCTGCACCTCTTCACTGTACGACCATGGGATTCAGTTATTTGTAAATAAAGTATATATACTGTATATACACTGAGGCGTCTGTTTCATGGGATCAAACAAGTGAAGCAGGAATAAGTGCTGGTGGAGGACCTGTTGACTGAGGTTTAGAAAATCAGTTCTTGTGTTATTCAAGCTGAAAGAGATTCTCTGTGTCTCTTTAAGAAAGACACACCCTGAGAGTCATGTGATTTACAGTGGGAGCAGAGGAGAGGCGGAGCAGCTCTGTTCCAGTAATCACTGAACTCACAGAGGGAGGATTCAGGGCAAGTTTATTTGTATCGTCTTTGTTTTTTTGGGTTTTTTTACAAACAGTTTGTGTCAAAGGGCTTTACACAGCATCATGACACCATCCTCTGACCTCTGACCCCTCACACTGACTGAGGAAAAACTCCCAAGAAAAACCGGGAGAAACCTCAGGGAGATCAGCAGAGGAGGGGTCCCTGACCCAGGACGGGCAGACCTGACAAACGGTTTACAGCACAGACTGTAGGACACATGGGACTGAAGTCTTTGCTCAGATCAGAGCAGGAGAACAAGGTGAGTTCTGTCTTCACGATCCTGTCTCTGTGTGGACTGTGGAGAAGATCAGGATCCGGTGGTTGTATGAGGTGCAGTGTTGAGTTTAACCATGTACTGTGTTACTTCCTCTTCTGTCAGACCCGAGTCTACTTCCTGTATTTGTGCACTAACCGTCACTAGTGTTACTGGCTTCACTGTCAGGGTGACCGAAGTACAGAAGATGAGTGACTGTGCAGAGGAGGAGGGGAACACAGGAGAGACTCCAGGATCTGGAGACAGTAATCCATCCAAAGGTGATCCGTCCCTCAGTCATGAGCCTCCGGGTACAAGGTAAGAGACCTGCAGCTAACACACAGCGTTTGGTTTCTGTGCTGATGGCCGACAGGCAGAGAAGTCAGGAAGTGTGTGAGACAGAGAGATGTCATGCATGTTGTACTTTGATCTGAAGTCCACCGAGTCTCCTCACTATGAAGCATTTATCGGTTTGAGAGCTTCTCTAGTGGTTCATCAGAGACAGAGTGAACAGACAGGAAGAAAGTCACTGGGAAAAATACAGTGGATCCACAGAGACACATGTACGTGTTGATACTTGCTCCTCATTTATGGAAAATAGAAAGTACGGTTGAGCAAAATCTCCACCTCCTCCTCCCAAACTTGTTCTCAGGTCACATCCTCTCACTGAGAACATGAACCACTTCACATTTTGTCTTAATTGTTGTGTAAAGTCTCAAGTCATGACCTTTGACCTTTAGTTCACCAACATCGTATCAGTTCATCCTAATTAAATCTGAAAAATCTCTGAAACATTTCAGGGGAACTTCTTTGAATTTGGCACAACTGTTTACCTGGACTCAAGAACAAGGTGATTAGATATTTGTCAGTAAAGGTCAAAGGTCAGAGTCAAGCCAAAGTAAACATGAGAAGATGTCTCACAAACTAACAAACAGGGATCAGATCATCATGAGCTAGTCTGAGAGGAGGAGGAAACCACCTGGAGGTGGTGACTCACGTTTAAACAGAAACATGTCCATGTCTTCACAGAGAGAGGAAGAGGAGCGGTGTCTCTGTGGACGAGCAGCTGTCCTGCTGTGGTCTCTGTCAGGACATCCTCAAGGATCCAGTCTCCTCCAGCTGTGGACACTGGTTCTGCAGACGGTGCTTCACCTCATACTGGGACCAGTCCGGTTCTTCAGGACACGCCTCCTGTCCCCAGTGTGGAAAAAGACCCAGAACCAGAGGTGAGCTGCAGACAGCCAATCAGAGCAGCTGTGTCCAAAGTGAGAGTGGACATGTGTCTGCTGATGTGGTCGTTTGTGAAACCAGGACCTGTTGTTTTCTACAGAGTCTTTGTTCCATCACAGCGCTGACGTTTAAGATGATGATTCAAACCTTCTCTTTGTTGTTGCAGTTTTTCTGTAGCTGATGAAAATCATCTGATCAGATTGTCAGACTCTCTGTCTTCAGTCTGACTCTGTCTCTTCTGTCTCAGCAGATGGTGGTCTGACTCTGCAGGAGCTTTTAGATCAACATAAGATCAGTCTGAGGAGCAGATGTGAACGAGTGACTGAAGGAGCTGAGGGAACAGGAAGTGGAACAGGAAGTGGAACAGGAAGTGGAACCCTCCTCAACAGGATCTACACTGAGCTCTACATCACAGAGGGACAGAGCGAAGAGGTTAATACCCAACATGAGGTGAGACAGCTGGAGACAACGTCCAAGAAGACCCTCCATGACACTCCAATCAAGTGCAGCGACATCTTTAAAGACTTACCTGTCCAACAGACAGAGGACGTCTCTACAGTCTCACCTGTCCCACAGAGACCCATCAGACTGGTTCTGACAAATGGCGTCGCTGGCGTTGGAAAAACCTTCTCGGTGCAGAAGTTCACTCTGGACTGGGCAGAGGGCTTGGAGAACCAAGATGTCAGTCTGCTGGTTCTGCTTTCGTTCAGGGAGCTGAACCTGATCAGAGATCAGCGGTTCAGTCTTCTCAGGCTGCTCCATGTTTTCCATCCAACATTACAGAAGGTCACAGCAGAGCAGCTGGCTGTCTGTAAACTCCTCTTCATCTTTGACGGCCTGGATGAAAGCCGACTGTCACTGGACTTCAACAACAGGGAGGTTGTGTTTGATGTCACACAGACGTCATCAGTCAACGTGCTGCTGACAAACCTCATCCAGGGGAATCTGCTTCCCTGGGCTCTGGTCTGGATCACCTCCAGACCTGCAGCAGCCAATCAGATCCCTCCTACCTGTGTTGACAGGGTAACAGAGGTCCGAGGCTTCACTGACGCCCAGATGGAGGAGTACTTCAGGAGGAGGTCCAGTGATGAAGATCTGTCCAGCAGAATGATCTCACACATCAAGACGTCCAGGACCCTCCACATCATGTGTCAAGTCCCAGTCTTCTGCTGGATCAGTGCTACAGTTCTGGAGCACATGTTGACCACAGAGCAGAGAGGAGAGCTGCCCAAGACCATGACTGACCTGTTCTCACACTTCCTGCTGGTCCAGACAAAGAGGAAGAAGAACAAGTACGGTGAAGGACATGAGACGAGTCCACAGGAGCTGACAGAGGCCGACAGGGAAGTTCTTCTGAAGCTGGGGAGACTGGCGTTTGAACAGCTGGAAAAAGGAAACATCATGTTCTACCAAGAAGAGCTGGAGCAGTGTGGTCTGGATGTCACAGAGGCCTTGGTGAACTCAGGACTCTGTACTGAGATCTTCAAAAGAGAGAGTGTGATCTTCCAGAAAACAGTCTACTGCTTTGTTCATCTGAGTGTTCAGGAGTTTCTGGCTGCAGTCTACATGTTCCACTGCTTCACCAACAGGAACACATGGGTCCTCAAGAACTTCCTGAGAGAACACTGGAATCATGGCAACAGTATCAGGAAGAAGACGAGGCAACAAGATGATGAAAGGGAATTTTTTTCATCAGATGATGATGATAAAAGTTACGATGATGATGGCAATGATAATTATGAGGATTATCTTGACGATGGCAATGATAACTATGATGATGATGATGGTAATGATAATTCTGACGATGATGATCTTGACGATGGCAATGATAATTATGATGATGATGATGGCAATGATAATTATGAGGATTATCTTGACGATGGCAATGATAACTATGATGATGATGATGGTAATGATAATTCTGACGATGATGATCTTGACGATGGCAATGATAATTATGAGGATTATCTTGACGATGGCAATGATAACTATGATGATGATGATGATGGCAATGATAATTCTGACGATGATGATCTTGACGATGGCAATGATAATTATGATGATGATGATGGTAATGATAATTCTGACGATGATGATGATGGTAATGATAATCAAATCTCTGATGATGTCAGTGACCTAACCCTGGATGACTTCCTGAGGAGAGCCATGCAGAAATCCCTCAGAAGTAAAAATGGTCACCTGGACCTGTTTGTTCGCTTCCTTCACGGCCTCTCTGTGGAGTCCAACCAGAGGCTGTTAGGAGGTCTGCTGGGTCAGACAGACAACAGTCCAGAAACCATCCAGAGAGCCATCAACAACCTGAAGGAGATGGAGACTGATGAAATGTCTCCTGACAGAAGCATCAACATCTTCCACTGTCTGACAGAGATGAAGGACCAGTCAGTTCATCAGGAGATCCAAGAGTTCCTGAAGTCAGAGAACATATTACAGAAACTCTCTGAGATCCAGTGCTCAGCTCTGGCCTACATGCTGCAGATGTCAGAGCAGGTTCTGGACGAGTTGGACCTTTATGAGTACAACACATCAGAGCAGGGACGACTGAGACTGATCCCAGCTGTGAGGAACTGCACAAAGGCTCGGTGAGTCCAGACATGATCAAATTCAGGTACACATCAAAAACATTACAGCTCATTCATGCTTTTTATTTTAATTCACTTGGCTGTGATTATTGCTTTGAACCTACTGAAAATTAATATTTGTTCAGTTGGCAGATTCTGCATTACCCATTGACCCTCTATGTTGTTTTGAATCTTTTTTGTTTCATGAAAACCAGATACATGTTATGCTGCCTGCTACATCTATGGACAAATTTCACTGCGATGATGTCTGATGCCCTGAAGTCATACTAAAATTCAATCATGTGGTGATAATTGATAATTCTATGTATACCTGTCACCCTAAAAGTTACATCACCTTGAAAATGAGCTGCAAGCTGCCAGTGCCTGCATGCATGCACATCATACTGTAGGTACACTACGGTACTTAAACAGATAACACTGCACCTCTGACCATCATATTAAATATATTCTGTCATATATGACCTATTATATCAATCAATCAATCAATCAATTGATCAACTCACTTTATTCATCCCCAAGGGGCATTTTTTAAAATAGAATTGTTTCTGAATAAAGAATAGATTTTGAATTGAATCACTTGATTTTTTTTTAATCATGCGCACCTGGCCTCACATACGAAATACTTAAAGTGAAACATGGTATTCACAAGAAACTGGAAAGGTTCAATTCAGATGTATGAAATTGTGTAGATGCAGGATTCAAAGAATGCTGTCTTTGTACATCCTAACTGATGTTAAATAGAGATTCAAGTAGAGACAAATACCACACTCTACCCTCTGTCTGCCTCTAATTCAGTATGCTAATTGGTCTAATTCCTGCATACCACACTCTTCAGAATGAGGAAAATAACAAGACTGAGTAGAAAATTGGCTAAACAGACACAAGTATGATACCCAAAAGGATGGGAGTGATGAACTTTTTTTACACATTGTGTGATTTTGTTGTGACATTTTCTATTCTCTCTAATCACAGACTGACTGATTGTCAACTCTCAGAAACCCACTGTGAGGTTGTGGCCTCAGCTCTGAAGTCAAACCCCTCCCACCTGAGATTGCTGGACCTGAGTGACAACCAAAAGGTGCAAGATTCAGGACTGAAGCTGCTTGCTGGTGGACTGGAAAGTCCAAATTGTAGACTGGAGACTCTGATGTAAGTTCACAAATTGGAGCTGTTGTCTCTTTATGTGCTTACAGTTCAAACATTTAGCATAGATCGACATATCAACTCTATAGTACCTTAATGTTAGTGTTTTTGTGGTGCCAGAGGGGGCACAACATAATATCTGATATGTATCCTGAGTATTGTTGTAGTAATGTGGGTGACAGTGTCTGCCAGGAAATGATAATCTCACATGCACATGTTCCCTGACTTTAGCTGAATGTCATGATGTAGGGCAGGCCATGGACATTTTTTACCTTCTCTCTAGCAATACTTGCCAGCTTTCTCTGTGGGATTCCAAGTTGTCCCTAGGATAGATGGGATATGTTTTTACTCCAGCGATTTCTGGATCTACACTGCCATCTCCTCCTAGTTGGACATGCAGAGAAAACCCTCAAAGGAAGACCTCCTTATCTGACGCCTTGAACATCTCAGCTGGCTCTTTTTGACATAAAGGTGCAGCAGCTCATGTCAGAGTTCCTCACCCTATCTCTAAAACTGAGCCCAGCCACCGTCCAGGGTAGCCCATTTCAGCCACTTGTATCTTCAGTCTCCTTTCTTCTTTCACTACCCAGCGCTCATGACCATAGGTGAGGGTCAGAATGTTGAGAGCTTTTCCTTTCAGCAGCATTGATCCATCTGTCAATCTCCCACATCCTGCTTTGTTGCCACATTGACCTTGGACATAGAGGAGAGGGTGAGATCTACCACAGAAGGAGAGCCTGGTCCCAGCTCCTGCCCATCAAACTGCCTTTTCGTCCCTCCAGCCTTGAGGCCAGATGTGCTACTATGAGTCCACTCTTCTAAGCTCTCCTGTCACCCCCGTGTTCAATGTACACAGCATGCCTTCCTCCAACATTCCTGGTGGCCCACCTCGCAGGAGGACGTCCAGGGCTTCATCAAAGCCTTCAACTTGCAATAAACACAAGACCTCCCGCCAGCCTCCTGCTGGGCTGCTTCAGCCTCTTCCTGTTCCTCATCGCCCTTGGTCCCACATATCTTTGGACTTTGTTGCTGGTCTTCCCTACTCTGACGGCCACACTGTCATACTGACCATCGTAGACCGCTTCAGCAGGATGGTCCACTTTGTGCCTCTGCCCAAGCTCCCCACTGCTAAAGAGACTGCTCAGTTGGTCCTGCTCTATGTATTCCGTCTGCATGGCCTCCCTGATGATGTGGTGTCGGACCGTGGTCCCCAGTTTTCTTCTGTGTTTTGGAGGGAGTTCTGCAGTCTGCTGGGGGCCACTGCCAGTCTGTCCTCGGGATTCCACTCCCAGACCAATAGACAGACTGAGTGCATGAATCAGGAACTGGAACAGGGCTGCGGCTCTGCGGTGCACAGCCTCCCAGAACCCCTCTTCCTGGTCATCACATCTACTGTGGGTTGAATATGCTCATAACTCCTTTGTCTGCTCTGCCACTGGCCTCTCTCCATTTCAGTGTGCAAAAGGCTATCAACCACCACTGTTCCCAGCCCAAGAGAAGGAGATTTCCTGCCCGTCTGTCAGAACATGGCTCCAAGCTTGCTCCACCCTCCTTCGTTCTGTGGGTTGCTATGCTGCCACTGCCAACCACCGCCATACCCCTGCACCTACCTACCAAGTGGGTCAGCAAGTGTAGCTCTCCACCCAAGACTTACCTTGCTGGGTGGAGTCCAAAAAGCTGGTACCTAAGTTCATTGGGCCTTTCACGATCCAGAAGGTCAATCCTGTGGTAGTCCAGTTGAAAATCTTGCGTTCCATGAGAGTTCCCCCAAACCTTCCATATCTCCAAAGTAAAGCCAGTCTACAACAGTCCCTTGGTCCCTGCAGCACTACCACCTCCCCCTCCACAAATCGTCGATGGTGGTCCAGTGTATGCAGTACATTGTCTGATTTGCTCTCGGCGGCAGGGTAGAGGCCTCAAGTACCTTGTGGACTGGGAGGGTTATGGTCCAGAAGAGAGGTCCTGGGTTCCTGCTTGCCATATTGTGGACTCCAATCTCATGGCCAACTTTCACTGGCAACACCCTGTCCAGCCAATGAGTCTGCTCCTCATGGGACCCGCATCTTGACCCCACCTGTCCAGGATGTTGAGGACCGTTCTTTTGGGTCAGATGTTGGGGAATTCCTGATTCCTGCTCAGCCTAAAGACCTACCTTGTCAGCTTCACCACTCCAGCTCACCTCCTCTGGTGACGTCAGCCCCATCAACTTCGTCTCTAGGTCCAGATCCACACCCAGCCCTCATTGAACCCCTTTCCAGCAAGACTTCCAGCAGCAGTGATTTTGATCTATTTCCCCTCCCCTGTGTTCATTGAGCCTGTTGAGAACTTTTGGACAACTACCTGCTCATGAGTCCCACACACTCCCTACCCGCCATACTCACCTGAATCCAATTCTCTGCTGCCATCCTCTGATTAATTGTTTACCTGCTTCAACCTGCTGAATAAAGACTGTTTAAAGACTAAAACCTGGTTCATTTGTGCTGCAATTGGGTTTACTCCATACCCATTACAGATCATGGGTGGAATTCCTGAGGGTTTTCTACTAAAAACTTTTTAACTGAAAACTATTTTAAGTGGTATAATATTCACTAAAAAGCACTTGTGAAAATTATAAATCTAAAACAAAGTATTTTTAAGAATGAAATTAAACATGTCAGCACACCTAACTCTAAACTTAATTTCATTTTATCAAATTCCTTTGACGTCTTCTCTTCATGGTTTTATGGTTTGGATATATCTGATCAGATATTGTATATTGACCGACTGTGCTGAGATCTGAGGATGAATGTTGTGCTGACATGTGGATGATGGCCACATTATGATGATCCACAAGGACAGAAGGACAAATCCCTCTACTCAGTTAGACACAAATTTTAGAATGTATTCTTCTCTGTTCAGATTGAAGAACTGCAGTTTGTCAGAGATCAGCTGTTCTTCTCTGGTCTCAGCTCTGAAGTCCAACCCCTCCCACCTGAGACACCTGGACCTGAGCTCCAACGACCTGCAGGATTCAGGAGTGAAGGCTCTGAGTGGTTTTCTGGAGAGTCCAGACTGTAGACTGGAGACTCTGAGGTCAGTTCACTGACTGTTACTGTTGTAGATCTTAGATCTTTGATCCACAACTGAACCTGATTGATCTTCACTCAGAACTTGAATCATTTGTTGTCTCATGTTTCCAGTTGTTCTCATTACACTAAGAATGATTCTTCACTTTCAGCTCATTTCACTTCATCGTCATCAGTAATCAATAGTCTGACCACTTCAGGTGTGTGTGTAGTTGTAGTTTCCTGAGACCAGGACCCAGACAGACCTTAGTCCTGGATCAGGACTAGACCTTTTAACCTCTGATCAAGTTCAGTCCTGAATCAGAGAGTTGTAGTCAGTGTTTAGTCCAACAGGTGTTATCAGATATTGATTGTATATTGACGGACTGAGATGAGGTCAGCAGCAGCTGATGGATCTGTGCTGACATGTGGATGCTGTGTTTAGAAAGTCACATGATGATGATCCACAGCAAGAGAATTGAGCATTAATCAGGACACATCTGAACGATTATCAGAGATTATGTGTACATGTTATATTTTCTATTTCAGATTGAGTCGCTGCAGTTTGTCAGAGATCAGCTGTTCTCCTCTGGGCTCAGCTCTGAAGTCCAACCCCTCCCACCTGAGACAGCTGGACCTGACCTACAACATCAACCTGCGGGATTCAAGAGTCAATGGTCTGTGTGACCTAGTGAGGAGTCCAGACTGTAGACTGGAGACTCTGAGGTCAGTAAAGGGATTGATGAGTATAAACGCAGTTGGTATCAGAGCAAACCTATCAGTGAAGCTGTGATAGGAGAACGTTGATAGGCCTTCATTACAGACAGAGAGCAGACAGCCAATCAGATATCAGTAATCAGGAATATATCAGTGACACCAACATTGTTACTCTGCCTAACAGGTGCTGGCTCACTTTGTCATGTGGTAGCCATTCAGCTCTCAGGAAAGACACTGATACAACTTCTTTTCTGTTCTGAACAAGTTAATAAACTCTGACTGACAGGGTTTAGTTTCGAGTCGTGAGGGGTAGTTTAGTTTAGTTTCCAAAACTTTCTGATCTAGACATGATGAATGAGACTCCAACTAAAATGATATGATGAATTAATCTTATATTTTAAACATCAATACAGCAGCAAGCTTTTTTTTATTGTGTAATGATAGAATGCAGAAATGGTGTCCTGAGCTGAGAATGAAGCCACATGCCTCTGAGTGTATTGTAATCTGAGCCTCCTTGATATCTAGTCTGGTAGTGTGAGTGTTGGTCTAAACCAGATGAAGATCTGATTTATCAGAGTCTGTTGAGTCAGAGTGTACTCTATGAACTGAGCTGTACCAGTCACAGGGACTGACAAGAAGGTAACTCAGATGATCCAGTGGAAAATGTTGATCTGGGTTTCTGGTGTCATTGGGTGGCTTGCCATCAACTGTTGGACTTCTTCTCTATGGGTTTTCATTCAAAACAAAAAACCTGACCTGCATTTACAACACAGGCTTAGTCATCATTCTACTTATCTCTGTCCTGAATGTGACACCTCAGGTATACCTCTATATGTCATTCTATGTTAAGTTGTACAACATTATGTTAGATCACATCATCAAAATAACACTAAGTGTAATTACTCACCATTATGACAATTATTTGTTATATAATAATATCAGTATTATTTTGTTCTAATGGAGTATATGCTCAATATATCAACCAAATACAAATATCAACATGAAAATATGAATAAGCTCTGCTTAAGTTTAACCAATATACACATATAAAATAAACCACAGTAAAACTAAGCAACCTTACTTTTCCAGTAAAATATGTATTTCCCTTTCAAAACAGAGTCTATTTCACCAGTCAGGTAAATCAAGTTTTTAACAAAAAGTTCTTGATAATAAGCAAAACAAGAAGAAAAATTGTGACAGCTAAGTAAAAAATGATGTGCAGTAACCATGGCGATACAATGGTAACCTGGAGGAACATGATCCAAAAGGTCACTGACTAACACACTAATCAGACTTATTGAAAAAGGATCAGTTATTACTCAGCTGGTGTGTGATCTGTTTGGTTTGATAAAACAAACTCAAACACAGTCTTATTTTCCTCTGACTCTTTCACTGGTGTTGTGTTTGTTCCTATAGGATTGGCAGGGACAAGGTTATTGAAGCTTCCAAAGACAAAACCTGTGAGTACTGAAACTCTGTCTCCTGTCTGGGCTCATTTCACCTCCAAAGTCTTTATGAATTACATGTTGGTTTGAGCTGCAGGACAACATCTGCTCAGTTCTTGAGGAGCTTTATGCTGGGTTTGTTTGGAAGGCAAGGCAAGGCAAGGCAATTTATTTGTATAGCCCGTTTTTACAAACAGTTTGTCTCAAAGGGCTTTACACAGCATTATGACAACATCCTCTGCCCTTAGATCCTCACATCAACTGAGGAAAAACTCCCAAGAAAACCCTTTAACAGGGAAAAATGGAGAAACCTCAGGGTGAGCAACAGAGGAGGGATCCCTCACCCAGGACGGGCAGGCGTGCAATAGATGTTGTATACAGACAACGGTTTACAACATGGAATATGGAAAAACATGGAAATGGAATCAGTCAGTTAATGAAGAATGATGAAGGAAGCTCCTGGTGGGCAGGGAGGGAAGGCCAGCTTAATGGGACTACTGCACAGCAGACTGGGTCGTGAGCAGGGAGTGCAGACCGGAAGAAAGGAATCTGGATCCTGGATTGACTGGACAGAATGCATCTTAATGTATCATCTTACAGCAGCATGAACCACATGGTCAGCTGGCTGACTTACATATGATGAAGAGGGGAACAGCAAACACTGACTGTTGAAATCTACATAATTTCTCCTGCTTCCAACAGGCATCTCTGGTATCAAAGTGGACCCAAACAGAGCAGAGACACAGATGAAAATCTCTAAGGATGACTCAAAGATGAAGATGTCTAGCAATGATCCAAAGCTGAAGGTGAGAGAAAAAAAACTGTGTATTAGAGAAATTGTAGGACTCATCAAAGAACAAGAGCAGCACACAGAATATCTCCTGTGGCTGGGAACAATGATTAGACCTTCAGTGTAGAACTTTAGTCATAGTGTAGACAAGTGATAGCCAGAGTCAGGCTATGATAATAGTAGCAGCACTTATTCATTCCATCCATTTTCATCTAGTTATCTGGGGTTGGGTCCCAGCCATCCTGATTCCTATGTTGATCCCCCTTTCAATCCTACCCTCACTCATGAAGACCTCCAGATAGTTAAACTTGGGGCCACAACTGCTGGGAGGTGCAGTCCAACTTCCTCTGTAAACATGTTTGACTTTGTGCCAAGAATGCAGGTACATATCTCACTTTGGATGCTTGTAGACCAATGGGCCCAGTACTCCATACTCCTGCAGAACAGTACAGCCCTGGCACATGGCTACATCCCTTCTCAATTCATCAAACACATGTAGACTGGCTGGTCAAACTCCCATATCCTCTTCAGAGCTCCTGCAAAGGTAAAGAGCTGATCCACTGTTACAAGTCTGGTCCACAAACATTCCGATCGGTAAGGCAGAATGATGAGTGTGATTTCCCTGTAGCTGATGCACAAGCTCCAGTACCCTTTCTTAAGACTGGAATCACCAGTCCAGTTTGCCACTGCCACAGTTACTGTCCCCAACCTCCATATGATATTGAAGAGATGTGTCAGCCAAGACAGCCCTATGATATCCATAGCTCTCAGCATCTTAGTGTGAATCTCATATACACCCAACACGTGCTACTTGACTTCCATGGCAATCTCTGCCATGGTTATAGAAGAGGTCAAGTCCTTAGATTACCTCCTTGATTCTCAAAGTGTGGGGCGTGCCCCACTGGTGGAGAATAATGACATGACAGGTGGGACGTGGTGTTTCTGAAGTCTACAACTTATTAAAATGAAACACTTGATTTCTGAGCATGTATTCCTTGGACCACTGTAGCCGTCATATAGACAGCTGTGGCCACTGGTCACAGGAATTATTACAGTGTTTTCATTTCGTGGTTGTTGCACATCTTTTTTTTTTTTCACTATTGCTCACTATCACATTACTACAAGTTGGTTAGAAATAAAGAGAGGAAAAGCTCAAATAATAACATATAGTCTCCTGGATGTATGTATACGTATACATGTATACGTATACATACATCCAGGAGACTTTGTTCTGTCCTCAGGATGTGAGCGAGGATTGGCTGGTGGCACAGGTTAACTGATGAGGAAACTGTCACTGTCAGCTGCACATCTGTCAGCAGGTCCATGTAGATGCTTTACAAACTTTATTTTGTAAGAACAAACTAAATTTTGATTTTGTAAACGGTGACATGTTGGATATAAACACTAAGTACCATGAACTCACCCTCATTTATAATAATTATTGAGTTATAACGTAACCTAATAAATCTTATTGCTGCTGTCCAATTCGGTACAATAACGGGTCTCTGTGGGTGTGAACTACATCATCTCCGGGTAAAGCAACTGCAAAAGACCTTGAGGTGATAATAGACTAATGGATGAAAAAAATAATAACCCAGTGAACAGTGACTTGGACACTTGTCATGAGAGCAGCACACTCCAGATGCAGATGTATTTCAACAGCGATATAGGTGCAGTCAAAGTCCTCTACTTCAGCTTGATGCCCTCCTGTTGAGATCCACCAGTGGGTTCTCAGGTTGCTACCTCTCTCTCCGCAATGGAGGCTCTGAACATGGACCTCTCACTCCTCACCTTGTCCCTGACCTCAAGGGGAAAAAGGGAATAGGGATAATAACTTAACCTCAACTGAACAAATCTGTCGGCTTCACTCAACACAATAATATTATTTTTAATTGTCGTAAACCAGCTGATGTTGTTTCTGTCTGAACTGCAGCTGCCAAGCTTCACACCTGAACTGGAAACTGAATCTACACAAGTCTCATACAGGTAAACATGCAATGAACTCACTCAACACAGTTTTAGGTAAAGCAACTTCCTCTTCCCTCACAGCTTCTCCTGAGTCACAGCAGATGTGTCTCTGCGGCGTTGGTCTCCTGGTGGACTGTCTGAAGGGACATCAGCTGGATCACAGCTGGATCAGCTGTCAGTCAGCTGAGTCAGGAGGAGCACAATGTTTTAGCCAAAGTTGAACCTGTATCATCTCATGGTCTGACGTGGTCACTCAGCCTTCTGTGTCCCACAGGTTCAGGTGTCCTGGTCCAGGCCAGTTCCAGTGCACTTCAACTGGACTGGGGTTTGTTATGGCTCAGGAGGCGGAGCTGCTCTACAAGACTGTCCAATGGGATGAGAGCGTCCTCCACTCAGTTGGCAAGATGGCTGCAGGACCGCTGTTCAGTATCCAGTGTCCTGAGGATGCCGTCCGTCAGCTCCACCTCCCACATTGTGAAACAGAGGAAGGTGAGTGACTGATTGTGTTTGTTGGAGCAATGATGGGGAACTAATGATATAAGTGAAGTCACATGACCATCTGACTGACGTGTAGATTTATTACATGGATATAATGGAAAATCAGGACACTCTTTTTCACCAGCCTCCTGATGTTGACAGCAGCGACTGAAATGATCACTGCTGCTGTAACGAGGTCGTGGTCTCTGTGTTTCCACAGCTCTGCACTGTGACGGCCTGCTGTCTGTCGCCCACATCACTGACGATGGCATGAGCTTCATTGAACCACTGGAGATCACAGACACTCATGTGATCGTCTCAGTCCCTCATCTCTCTGCCTTTGGCCTGGTCTGGGTTCGGGATCTTATATGGAGGGTGTGGAACAACATGAAATCAATTCATTGCCAAATTCTGCTGTTCAGACAACCAAACCTCAGGCTACAGGAGCAAAGCCTCAATGTGCATCTGCTGCCTCATAACGTCCCTGTGGAAGATGTAAGACTACAGACTTAGAGCTTCACTTTGCTTCACTTTCCAACCTCATCACTAACAGACCTGATGACATGAACTGCCACGTCCACTTGTTTCATGGACACCGTGTCATCTTGCCACCACTTCAACAAATCTTACACAAACATTCACATGAACTCAAGGATGAAAGTCAAAGACCAGTGTGACCTCAGAAAGGACTGTCTCTGTCCTGTAGGTCCAGCCCAGTACAACCAGTCTGTTCAGGCTCAGGCCCGACTCTAATGAAATGATCTGATTGTTCTCCAGGTGAAGGCGAAGCACGATGACTGTGTGTTCATCAAGGCGCCTTCTGACAGCACCCTCATCACAAATAAGACTTACACAGTTCACTGTCCACAAGCCGACATAGTCCAGCCTGAGGTGAGTGTTTCAGACGAAAGCTGACATGATTCCTCAAACTGCTGTCACTCACCTGGAGACACTGACACAGGTGCTGCTGGTTTTCAGAGAAAGAAGATTAACCTGGACTATGGACCAAATTTCCACCCGACGTTTCAGATCTTCCTGCCTTTAAGCACTGAGAGGACCAACGTAGAGGTGCGAGACGAAACCGACACAGAGGTGTGGAAGTGTCGAGTTCCTCTGCCAGGTAAAGTTTTCATCTGCCTGACGTAGATCAGACTGATGAGTGGTGTCCCTGTTCTTGTAGGGCCTCAGATCATCTTCTGTCTGCTTTTATTTTGTGGTCTACTCTTGTTGACCTTTCAACAGGTGACTCAAAGCTGAAGGTCTCTGAGGACGACTCAATGCTGAAGGTCTCTGAGGACAACTCAAAGCCGAATGTCTCTGAGGACGACTCAAAGCCGAAGGTCTCTGAGGACGACTCAAAGCTGAAGGTCTCTGAGGACGACTCGAAGCCGAATGTCTCTGAGGACAACTCAAAGCTGAAGGTCTCTGAGGACGACTCAAAGCTGAAGGTCTCTGAGGACGACTCAAAGCTGAATGTCTCTGAGGATGACTCAAAGCTGAAGGTCTCTGAAGATGACTCAATGCTGAAGGTCTCTGAGGACGACTCAAAGCCGAAAAATTATGATGAAGACAGATTGACGCTTGAGGACAAATCAAAGCTGAAGGTGAGAAAAACACATTGTATCCTGATTTTCCAGACAAATTTAAGGGCTCAACAGAGGGCAAACAAATATTCAGAAAATATCTCCTGTGCTGGGAACAATGATGAGATCTTCAGTGTAGAAACAAACTCATAGATTAGACTGTGGTTTCAGTCAGAGCTAGATGGACCATCCGGTACAGATGCCCGAGCCACCTTAGCTGGCTATCCATGTTCTTCCACTTATCTGGGGCCGGGTCTCAGTGGCAGGAGGTTAAATAGAGGCTTCCAGACATAATGATCTATCTGTGGATCCCCCACTACATCCTACCCTCACTCATGCACAAGACACCAAGATACCTCAACTCCTTCACATGGGACAGCAACTCATCCCCAAACCAGAGAGAGAAGCAGTTTTCTGGCCGAGAACCATGGCCTTAGATTTGGAGGTCCTGATTCTCATCCCTGTTTTGCTCTTCTTGGCTAAGCCTTGAGATCCTGCCAGTGAATATCATGAACGGGACTGGGAACAAGGGACAACTTTGGTGAAGACACTGCAAATATGTTAGAGGACGTGGACTGAATGGCTTGTAGCAACGCGCATGTTACCTCAGGGGGACATGGTTGTAAGCCTTTTCCAAGTCCTCAACACACTCGTAGACTGTCTGATCAAACCGTGCCCCCCCCAGGAAAATTTTCCAGGGAGGCAGAGCAATATGTAATAAGAAGACCTGCCTGATGCATCTCAGTGTATCTCCTCCACATCACGTGCCTTGCTAATGAGGTGCTTCTTGACTACCTTGGCAACCAAACGTGTTTTTTATTTTGCAACAGCATCCACTGTGGTGCCTAGAGCTTTCTTGACCAGACGGTATCCATCTGCTGCTTCTAGAGACCCTGGTTCAACCAGGCCCTTAACTCTTCCTACCTGATGGCTTCGCTCCAGCTGAGACCCTCCAGTGGGTTCTCATGTTGCTGCCTCGACAGGTGCTGATGACCTTGAGGTCACAGCTCCCAACGACTGGTTCTGCAATGGAGGTTCTGAACATGGACCTCCCGGTCCTCTCCATGTCCCTGACCTCAAGGGGATGAGGGGAAAAACATTTGTCGTTTCTCTGCAGAACCTGCTGCTTGTCAGATGCAGTCTGTGATCCGTGTGTCACACTGTCAGTCCCTCAGACTCTGTCCACTGTGCCTCAGGTCACTCAGGACTGTGGAACAAATCTGTCGGCTTCACTCAACACAATAATGTTATTTTTAATTGTCGTAAACCAGCTGATGTTGTTTCTGTCTGAACTGCAGCTGCCAAGCTTCACACCTGAACTGGAAACTGAATCTACACAAGTCTCATACAGGTAAACATGCAATGAACTCACTCAACACAGGTTTAGGTAAAGCACCTTCCTCTTCCTTCACAGCTTCTCCTGAGTCACAGCAGATGTGTCTCTGCGGCGTTGGTCTCCTGGTGGACTGTCTGAAGGGACATCAGCTGGATCACAGCTGGATCAGCTGTCAGTCAGCTGAGTCAGGAGGAGCACAATGTTTTAGCCAAAGCTGAACCTGTATCATCTCATGGTCTGACGTGGTCACTCAGCCTTCTGTGTCCCACAGGTTCAGGTGTCCTGGTCCAGGCCAGTTCCAGTGCACTTCAACTGGACTGGGGTTTGTTATGGCTCAGGAGGCGGAGCTGCTCTACAAGACTGTCCAATGGGATGAGAGCGTCCTCCACTCAGTTGGCAAGATGGCTGCAGGACCACTGTTCAGTATCCAGTGTCCTGAGGATGCCGTCCGTCAGCTCCACCTCCCACATTGTGAAACAGAGGAAGGTGAGTGACTGATTGTGTTTGTTGGAGCAATGATGGGGAACTAATGATATAAGTGAAGTCACATGACCATCTGACTGACGTGTAGATTTATTACATGGATATAATGGAAAATCAGGACACTCTTTTTCACCAGCCTCCTGATGTTGACAGCAGCGACTGAAATGATCACTGCTGCTGTAACGAGGTCGTGGTCTCTGTGTTTCCACAGCTCTGCTCTGTGACGGCCTGCTGTCTGTCGCCCACATCACTGACGATGGCATGAGCTTCATTGAACCACTGGAGATCACAGACACTCATGTGATCGTCTCAGTCCCTCATCTCTCTGCCTTTGGCCTGGTCTGGGTTCAGGATCTTATATGGAGGGTGTGGAACAACATGAAATCAGTTCATTGCCAAATTCTGCTGTTCAGACAACCAAACCTCACGCCACAGGAGCAAAGCCTCAATGTGCATCTGCTGCCTCATAACGTCCCTGTGGAAGATGTAAGACTACAGACTTAGAGCTTCACTTTGCTTCACTTTCCAACCTCATCACTAACAGACCTGATGACATGAACTGCCACGTCCACTTGTTTCATGGACACCGTGTCATCTTGCCACCACTTCAACAAAACTTACACAAACATTCACATGAACTCAAGGATGAAAGTCAAAGACCAGTGTGACCTCAGAAAGGACTCTCTCTGTCCTGTAGGTCCAGCCCAGTACAACCAGTCTGTTCAGGCTCAGGCCCGACTCTAATGAAACGATCTGATTGTTCTCCAGGTGAAGGCGAAGCACGACGACTGTGTGTTCATCAAGGCGCCTTCTGACAGCACCCTCATCACAAATAAGACTTACACAGTTCACTGTCCACAAGCCGACATAGTCCAGCCTGAGGTGAGTGTTTCAGACGAAAGCTGACATGATTCCTCAAACTGCTGTCACTCACCTGGAGACACTGACACAGGTGCTGCTGGTTTTCAGAGAAAGGACTTTGACTTGGACTATGGACCAAATTTCCATCCGACGTTTCAGATCTTCCTGCCTTTAAGCACTGAGAGGACCGACGTAGAGGTGCGAGACGAACCCGACACAGCTGTGTGGAAGTGTCGAGTTCCTCTGCCAGGTATGGATACAGGATGTTTCTGTAACTTGTGAGTGTGTCACATGTCGTTGTCCTGGTGTCAGAGCTCATCATATTGAACTCATACTAGAGCTGGAAATGTTCAGAAGTGGTGTTGGTTGGACTTTACAGTTGTGGTCGGCCTGGTGTGATCACTGGTGACTTCTGGGTTCCTGCTATAAGGACTGTTTACAGAGCAAACCAGAGAAGACACATGAGCCATCCCTACTGTGTTTACACACTTGTCATTGAATTTGCAGATGTGCTTTTTGAACACAAGTATGTTTCTAGTTCATCTTCCAGGTCCTGGTCCAGATCCACCTCCAAGTGTCTCAGCAGTAGAGAAGCTGAGGTCTGCTCGGACTGAGTTCATCAAGAGAGTGACTGAACCGGTTCTTCGTCAGCTTCTGGACAAACTCCTGGACTGTGAGGTGGTAACTGACCGTGAAATGGAGTCTGCTATTTCAAAGACAATCAGGGCAGAAAAAGCTCAAGAGGTGATCGACACCGTACGAAAAAAAGGAGAAGCAGCTTGTTCACATCTGATCAGAGTTCTGTGTGAGGTGGATCCCTGCCTGTCAACACAGCTGAAGCTGAAGTAGAGACAGTCTGTCAGCTGTTTGTGTCTGACATCAATGTCCTTTATTCTTCTTCTTTTGTTTAGGAACATTTGGTGAAAACCTTTCAAGTCTCAGACTTGTCAGAGTCACCTGAGGCCGACTGATTTTAAAGGCCAATATAATAACAGTGATGGCTATTTGTATTCATGTTTCCTCACATGCCCCGGAAACAGCATAAGAAACGTCTGTGTCGTCACACGCCACCTTTGCCATACAGCCAGGAGCAGGCTGCAAGTTGAGATAAATGAAATGTGGTATGTAAACTCAATGTGTCATGACGTTTATTGTTTATGTGAAGCATGACGTTAAGTGTTTTGTTCACTGCTGAGGGCAGCTTGACTTGGAGTGGGTAGCTGTCAAGGAAGACAAGAGTTTGTGCCCTTGGTGGGTGAAGCGAGGTACGTGTCGGTGCTGACAAAAATGTTTTGTGTGGTGTTGGTGGCTGTGACGTTCATGTCAATGGAAAAGGATGCAACATCTGTGTCAACAGGAGATAATGTTATTGATGTAAGCAATGAATGTGATGACAGATTCTGAAGTTATGAGAGTGTGTAGCTTTCTGTGTGATCGCAGGTGCCCCGTACACCAAGGCTACAGTCCTGGGTGCAGCCAGGCTTCTCTGTGATGCCAAGGACCATGACAAATACTTTGGAGCAGTGTTTTTCAACCTTTTTGAGCCACAGCACATTTTATTCATTAAAAAAAATCCCTCTGCACCGCTAACTAAACCTGCTCCAGAGCGACCTGTTGTAGCCTGATACAGTAAATGTAAAACAAACTCAGTCTCTTAATTTGTTTATTCTGACTCGGTGTGAATGGACTTTGCTTACAGAAGGTCACCATCAGGTCGTTGCCACCCACTGACTGAAGACTAATAGCTATGTATCAGCTCATGGGGGCTTGTCAACATGTGCAGACTTCCACTCTCGCCTTTAGCCATATTTCAGAGAGGACTTGCAGTTTGCTGCACGCTCCCCTGAGAAGGTCAGACAACAAACCTTCAAAAGAGCATTTGAATCTTATCAGTTAACGGTTATTAATCGCTTAACGAGTGTCGGTGATCGGTCTGACAAACATTTCAGAATGAGCATCCTTAGTTTGGATCAGTTAAGTTAAACGTGATTATTTTCACACAGCGGTTGAAAATCACTGCTTTATTGTGTCCCCAGGAAGTCTGCTGTCTGTTTGGTCTTTGTCTTTGTGAAAGGAAGTCTGCTGTCTGTTTGGTCTTTGTCTTTATAACAGGAGTTTGAGTCATTTTCACCTCTGACGACTTTATTTACAAGTTTTACATAAAGTTACCTGAGAGGCTTCATCGTCACAGTTTGGTTGGTGATGATCTTTATTTCTTTATATTTTTGTTTCCACAGATTTGAATTCATTTCATTGATTTGTTTTATTGTGAAGTTTATACTAAGAAAGTCTGATTGATTGATTTGCATTAAGTCTTTATTATTGGTTACCATGACGACCCCACAGTTCAGTTACTCGTACAGGTGATGATGTGGAGGTGAGAAGGTGAGACGTCACCTGTTGCTGTAGAAATGTGTTCGTGTCACAGTGAAGCTTCTTCAACCTCATGTTCTTTTTCACTGCACTTCACCAGGTCAGAGGGCGGAGCTTCACCAGCTCAGAGGGCGGAGCTTCACCAGGACAGAGGGCGGAGCTTCACCTCACATTTACATAAACATATTTGACAGGAAGAAAACAGCTGATTCACACATTCATCTCACTGAGCTTCTCACACATCATCAGTTCATCAGTCAGACTCCACCCCTCCAACCTCAGTGGGCGTGGCCTAGTGACCTGAACACTCTCAGAGCACGTGAAGAAAAATTGTACATGTCACTGTGAACATGAATATGAGACAGAGGGGCTGATGGGAAACCACCTGCTCAGCTCATGTGGTCAGATGGTGATGTCAGCGGTGGGAGGAGCATCGCCGCCTCCTCAGAGTCTCTGCTCAGAGTTTGACTGACAGCTGACATCACGACGTGGCCCTGCTCTTGGAGGCGGGCTCTGTCTCATGCTCGTACTCGATCTCCACGTACGCTCGCTTTTTCCTCGCCACTGAACCGTTAGCGGGAGATTTGCCTTTCGACCTGGAGGCCTTCTTCTCCACCTCCATCTCCTCCTCTTCCTCCTCCTCCTCACTCGACTCCTCCCCCTCTTCCTCCTCATCGCTGCTCGTCCTCAGCTTGTTCATGTCCTGAGAGAAGAAACCAGTTCAAACAGGTCAGAAAAATCTGAACCTGTCCTTTAAAGTGCAATGACCCCAGACACAGTTCACTGCTGTGACCTTTGACCTCTACACCAGGTGATTTACCTCAAAGTCGCTCAGGTCGCTCTCCTCCACTTCTTCTTCAGCTACAAACTCTCTCTTGCCGACGTCCTGCAGAGAGAGAGGAGACAGAGTCCAGTCAGGGTCTGAGGACACGAGGCGTTCACGTACCATGGGACATATTTGACATGTTTGATCCGTCACCTCATCATCCTCCTCCTCTTCCTCTTCCTCTTCCTCAGAGTCGGACTCGCTCTCTTCGTCCTGCTGCTCCAGAGCTTTGTCGAAGGCGTGGACAGGGAAGTTGTAGATGTCTCCGTACTGAGGACACAGACACATCAGACTCAACCTATTGATCCTGATCATCAGCCGATCACTTCCTCCAATAAACTGGTGCAGCTCGACCTTAGGATGAGATTTCTCTTAAAGGCTTCATCCTGATCTTAGTCCTACACTTAAGGAGTCCCTTAAACTCACCCTGATCCAGACCTTTGACGTTGATCAGCTGATTAACAAGCCGTGATCAGCTGGCTGTTTTTCTGACAGAGTGATGCATCTTCACTGACAAACAATCTTTGAGGGAGCCCAGTCACATTAATGAAAACTAATGAGCTATATGACTGAAGATGCTAACAGTGCTGGGCGGGTTGTGAGGTTCGTACCGTTCCCTGTTTGAGTCTCTCCAGAAGCTCCTTCTCGATGGCGTTGTCCAGCTGGGCGGCGATCAGAGCCTTCTCCTACAGACACAACAAACAGGGAAACGACAGGTGAGCACACCTGAGGAGCGAGACCACCGGGCGAGGAGGAGCCGACAGGTGGAGTCCACTCACCTCCTTCCTCTTCTCCCTCTGCTCCACCTTCCTGCTCAGAGGAACCAACTTCCTCCTGAAGGACAAACACAGACACAACATCAGTCGCCCAGACGACGGAACCAATCGATCGATTATCAGAACAGCTGATCAGGTCTCTGTGGACCAGGTCTCTGTGGACCAGGTCTCTGGACTTACTGTCTCTTCAGGACCAGTTTGCGCATGCGGATCAGGTACTGTGTGATCTTGGTGAATCTCTGTTTACACTTGTGTCTGATGAAGCGAGGCCAGTAGATCAGGTTCTCATCGATCTGCTCCAGAGCCTTCTCATAGTTCTTACTGAGCTTCACCTACACACACACACACACACACACACGCACACACACACACACAGGTCCAGTTAACTGAGAATATTGATTGATGCGACTCCTACTACTCCCCGAGTCTTTCCGAGGTCAGAGTCAATCAATCCATTATCAGAAGAGTTGATCGGGTCTCTGTGGATCAGCTGGACTCTTCAGGACCAGACTGATTGATTGATTGATTGATTGATTGGTTGGTTTAATTTGCTGCCTCGTGACATGACATCAGAGTTCATAATGTTTCTGACTGTGATGTGAATTATTAATGACAATGACAACGATGATGATGATGTCACTGCAGTCATGCGTGTGGATGCTGATTGGCTCAAACTCACCTTTTCCCACATTTTGGCGGGAAAAGCCGCTCTCTCGATCACCTTCATGTAGAGGAAACACTGACCTGCAGAGGAAACAGACGTCACTCCATCACACCGTGAACCAAAGGGATAGATTGATTGGTTGACTGATTGATTGAGTGTTTGGCGTCACCTTTCTCCTCCCTGATGGTGGCGTACTGACTGTTGGCGAGCGGACACGACGAGCGGTTACACAACCCGGTGATGTTGTACTCATTACGACAGAAGTTCTGACTCTTTGTCCTGGAGAGAGAGAGGGTGGGGGAGGGGGGAGTTACCTGGATGATGTCATGCTCTGTTTATTACATCACCTCTCCGACAGGAACAGCTGCGTCATCACAGCCACTTACTTGACTTTGAAGGAGCAGAACTGTTTGTTTCCTATGACGTCCCAGATCACCTGCAGGGGGCAGAGCGGAGCGTCACACCACCACAACAACAGGCACGTTTTATTGATCAATCACTGACTAATAATCAAAGAATGGATAACTATTATAAAACGGTGTAACGGAGGTTCAGGATGGTTCACAACACCTGACACAGAAAGTCAAGTGCTGGTGTTTAAATATATTATAAATGACTGTTTTATATTGAGCTGCTGAGTCAAAGTGAATCTATCAGTCTATCAATCTATCAACAACCCAGGGTTGATGATGAGAATTATCTTGTATTGATGATTTATCGTCTACCAATAACTACTGGAGTGATTCTGAACTGATTTCATCCACCTCGTCGCTTCAGATCACATGTGGTGTCCGCTCATAATCAACTGATTTCTGATGGCGCTGAAGGAACCTGCCACACCGTGGTAATCACCAGTGAAGGAATCGATCGATCCAGCTGTTCACACACCCAGGACAGATGTGGAGCAACATCAGGTCCCTCCACCGGTGAAGGAAATGTTGATGGTTGTTTATTGACGTGAGACCGCGGTTGGTCACATGGTGAATGTGAACGTTCACAGAGAAACAACCAAACCTTCAGATCGAGGAGTTTTGAACACGAAGTGATTAAACGTGACTTTAACGTTAATTTTCTGAGCGGACACAATGATGATAATATGATAATGAAGACGACCTACAGCTCAGTGACTGAATTCTGCCGCTGAACAACAGGGAGAAGTGAATATAAAACCAGTAGCGAGCGACGAGCCGGAGCACGTTAGCAGCTAGCAGCTACATGCTAATTGAAGACACTTACGTCGTCGTGCTGCATTTTCCCTTCTTCTCGGCGTCAGCGCAGAAACTGTTGATGGGTTTAATCCCGTGACTCGAGTTTTAATTCGTTTGAGTCGTTACAGTGAAGCTTCTGAGGAGCTGCTCTGTCCGCGGAGCCACATGGACGGTCAGGAAGCTGCCATCGCTGTTTCCGTCACTGAACGAGATTCTCGGGCTCGTGGGGCCAACGTGTAGTGAAATACCGCGATAGTTTATTTTCTGCTTTTAAATCTTCTACGGTACGAAACAGCATACACAATAAACATTATTATTACTAAAAAAAATCTATTTAAAAAAGTATATAAATAAATATATAAACTTTTAATGGTAGTAAAAAATTATGATTTTTTTTATGTTAATACTTTTACGTTCATAACCCAAAATAAGCAAAAGACGTTCTGTTTATTAATGACTGTAATAACCTGTAATTATTACCTCAATGAGCCATTTTAGATTAAAATTAAATCATCTAATATTATGTGACATACAATTTTAAATTAACTTCTCGTGGAAAATATTTTCACATTGTTGTACAGTTTCTGCATCATTCATTGTCTCAGAGAAGGAGATTCTGCAACAGTTTCGTCCTTCGTCTCTTTTTTCTGGGTTTTTACTTACCATCGTAATCGAGTTATGATCATAGACGTCTATACAATGTACATTTCGTTAGGGACAACGACCATTAATTTACTTTATTAATGAGAGTCAACGTTTGGTCTTTTAACTCTAAACCCATTTATCCCCATATGTTTGTAGAGGTTGTTTTGTCGTTGGTTAGTTGGATATGTTTGTGTAATGTGGATGAACGCGACTTATCACTTGATAAATGAAACGTTTATGTTTTATTTCGTATATATAACAACTATGAGGAAATGAGAGACAGGAAACGGCATTAAGATGAGATAGTGGCTTCTGTAAGATCCACTGTCATTTAACTTTCACCTATTGTTCTGTTTTAAGAAATGATGCATCGGTTCAGGATCAGAAGGGCTGAGGCGCAAAGCGTAACAAGTGAGGGCTGCACCTTTCACGGAGCTCCCGTGAACGCACCAATCATCATTTGCATGAACCGAAGGATCAGATTTTCAACATGGCGCTGAGTGTTATTGTAGCGCTGCTCCCGCGGTTTGACTGACGGTGTCACTACGTCACTTTGCATTCAACATTTATCTTTTCTGCATTTTTCTGTCAGCGTATTAAACAACCTGCGGTCACGCGCCCCTGTCAGTCTGCTCTGCCGTCTCCGTTAAACCGCCAACACTTCAGTTATGATCAGGAGGGCTCCTCTGAAGCGGTGCATTGTGGGGGGACTTGCTGTTAAACTCGTGGTAACAGCGACACCTGGTGCTCCGGAGGGAAACTGCACAACAGCAGAGGATGCCATTAAAGCTGTGGCTGGTATCCTGTTCAGAACACGTGTTGTTACACTGGGTGAAATGGTCCTTTTACCTTCTGAGTGATCAATACATTATGTTTCAGAAACAGGAACGACAGTAATCAGTCCTCTGTGGCAGCTGCAGGACTGACACAACTCCGACCAATCCACGCTCCTCGGTGCAAAGAGCAAGAACCAATCAGATGCCTTCATGTCTAGTTCTGTCTCCGCCCCCCTCGATCCCTGTCTCCACACCTGTGCACAATCTTCACGTGTCGCTGTTGCCGGAAGAAATCAGCGTACAGAGTTACAGCAGAACGGATTTCATGCTCATTTATGAGCAGTGGCTGAGAAAATGCAGCCCCAGTTACTACTTCCAGCGTTACTTGTAACGTTACTTGTAACGGCTCGCCCCGAGAAAAAGGCGAGGAAGAGAAAGGAGGCTGAAAAGGCTGCTAACAAAAAGGCTCTGGATAAAGCCAGACGTCAAACCAGAGGAAACATCGGTGTTGCTTTTGTGGAGACAACTGAGGGGTTTGAAGTGATGCTGAGGCTGCTCTCTTTCTGCTGGACAGGTAATTATATGCTTTGTTATTGTTATGAAATGTGTAACTTTTGCTAACGTAGCTACTTCTGTAGCTTGTATTAGCCTAATGCTAACATTAGCTTCTCTTTGGGTTTAAAACGGGTCGGTGACGCTAGTGTTGAATAGATTATAGTGTCTTCTCATTTTCGTGCGGTGCGCGTTCGAGTTTGTGGGGGCGTGGCTTGGACGTACACACTGACGGGAGGGGGGGGGGGGGGGGGGGGGGGGGACAGCTAGCTGTCTTGCTAGCTGTCTTGCTAGCTCTCTCGCTAGTTCTCTCGCTAGCTCTCTCGCTAGCTCTCTCGCTAGTTCTCTCGCTAGCTGTCTTGCTAGCTGTCTCGCTAGCTCTCTCGCTAGTTCTCTCGCTAGCTCTCTCGCTAGCTCTCCAGGATTACCAACCCCAGCTTTAATGTTTGTGTGTCTGTTGTCAGTGTTTGTATTTTTAATTAGTTTGATTTATTCACTTCTTCATTGACGCGCGTCTTTTCTTTCCTTTCACTGTCTTTTCAACCTCAACAACATCATCCTGTGTATACAAGTCATTTGTCTATGAAAACGAGCGCTGGTCCAGTCACTTACTGGGTGCATCACTGTGTTTGTCTCAGTGAAGGAGATGTTTAATGTCTCTATCATTTATTCATCATTTTGTCTAATTTGCGATTGTTTTTCTGTCTCTGTGTGTTTGAGCTTCACGCTGTGAGAAAACATTGGAGGGTGAATGATAACGGACCACTGGAGGAGAGAAGAGAAATAAGTGAGACTGAGCAGTGAAAAAAACAGAGAACTGGTTTATTTTAGTAAATAGTGAGTTTTCACTGCTGTACAACACTGGCGTCTGTAGTTGGCACTGTTAAAGGGACAATCCACCCAGAAACAGAACAGAAGCTCCTTCACCTCCTCTCACTCCGATCCATCCGCTCTGTTTGAGGGAGGATTTGGTTTTTTGTTTGTTTTTTTTTTAAAGTTTTTTTTTTTTTTAAAGTTTTTTTTTTTTTTTTGCTCAATAACCCAAAAGTCTCCCCAGTCCCTGGGACACTCAGTACAAAATATAACAGGGAACGAAAAGAAACAGAGAGAGAGAGAGAGAGAGAGACCGAACAAAAGGCACCGAAGCCACGAGAGACAGAAGCAGCCGAACAACTGAAAACTACACAGACATGCAACTCACATCGATTTACACTGAGCTATATAAGCATGCAAAAACAACACTGCTCCGAACAACACACACACACACACACACACACACACACTCACACACACACACACACACACACTCTCACTACAGATCAATGTTTTTCTGTAAAATACGAACGGCGTGTCGGCTCCTGAACAGACGACTACATGTCCACATCATGGGGGCTAAAGATCCGACCCCCCCCCCCCCTCCTGCCCCAGGAGGCTCACTACGGTCCAAACCTCCCATTGGTACTTCAGCCTGGAGACAGATGCATCGTGGGTAACACCCCCAACAACGCCCAGGTCAATAACAGTGTCTGACACCTGCAGGTCGACGGCCACAGTGTCAGGCGAGCAGACCAACGAGATCCGGACTCTTCAGGACCAGGACTTGGAGGCAGACCAGGTGAGCGTCTCCACCTCTGCACTCATGAAGTCTTCCTGTCACTGTCAGGGTCTCTGACATATTTTTAGATTAATCAATGAATTGTTATCGATGAAAACAGTAAAAACAAACAAACAATCTGCAGCTTCCTGTGGCCTGAGCTGATCACAGCAGGCAGGAAAGGATCAATCACTGATCAGCTGCTGATTGATTGTCTGATCAGTTAAGATGAACGCGTGAGTGAACTGAACTTTGATGATTGTAAAGGAGAGATTTGTCAACACAGACATGAAAACAACAAGTCTACAAACTAACATCGTCGTCGTGGTCGTGGTCAGTGGGGCCTGGAGAACAGTACGGTGGCCCTGAAGGCTCATCACAAACACAGGCACCCTCATCAGTTCAGCAGCTGCAGACACACACAGCACAACGGGAGCGTTTCCATGGAGACACAATAAAGTGACGGACCAGGCTCAGACAGGAAGTCAGCTCCTTGTTGATGCTGCTGGAAAACAAGCTAAACCAAGATCCAGAGCTGTTAGCCGTTAGCTTAGCCTTCTGTTCCGTCACTTGTTTTGTGTCCCCTGGAAACACGTCAGTTGAGCTGTGTGTGTGTTTCTTCTTCCTGAAGTTGTTGATGTTGTTTGTGTGTGTTAGGGTTAGCTTGTTTTGTGAAGTGGGTTTGAACCTTCAGGGCCACTGTACACAGTCACACTGTTCCCACAGGAGCAGAGAAGGAACCAAAGATCAGAACCAAGGACGAGCTGATACAAACATCTGGATGTGACCGAACAGGAAGTGTGAAGAGCTGCAGCCTCAGCTTCAAACATCTGGATTAATTTGGGGGCGGAGCCTGATGAGTAGGTGACGTACAGCTACACTTATTTAACATTTAGAAGCAGTGTATCCACACTCAACTGGTTTCTATGACAACATGTGTTGGTTCATGAAACAGCTGGAATCACTGTCGACTAACACTGCGCACGAATACACGTGAGCAACGACATTATTGTTTTGTGACATAAAAAAAGTAAATGTGTCATCAAATCCACTAAAACTGAAATATGCTTTTATTTTGAAGGTTTTTGCATCTTAAGTGGAGCAGCTGTTTCCTGTCTTTATTAAATGTTTATACACTGCAGACAGATGTTAAATAAGTTGCACTAAAACACTGAGACCGATGCTCTTCTTCTTCTTCTTCTTCGTCTTCTTCTTCGTCTTCTTCTCTGGTCTCTTTTTGGCACGAGTATAAAAAACATCAGGGAGGCTTTTATGTTGAAACTCAGGAAGTGAGGCTGTAGCACAAACATCTCCACGAGTCACAAACATCAGTCTCGTCGACGCTCCTCCTGAACCTGGGAGCCGACGAGCGCCCGGTGCAGAGGCATTGTGGGTAATGTAGGAATCAACACTGAAAGAAAACAAAAGACAACTGATGAAAAGAAAAAAACAAAAGAGTCTGTGTCCTCTGTTTTTACACAGCGTCCAATCAGCGTCTGTCTTTGTGTACAGGTGACGTGCAGGGGCGGGGTCAGTGATTAACTGCTCTTTGACTGGATGCCTGTTCCTCAGGTCCCCGTTCACCCTCCGAGTGTTTGTGTCCTGACGTCCCGTCCCTTCATTAACCCGACAGACCCCGACCTGCCCAACCCCCCCACCCCCATCCCCACCCCCCAGGTCTCAGATGGTCTGACAGGGTTTCAGGAAAAGGGGGCGGAGCTATTTTATCTCTATGTCCTCATGAGGTTTTGACTGCCGAACAGAACAGGCGCCGGGTCAGAGGTCGTTGTCCAGAGTCCAACGTGGTGAGTGATGGTGGACTCTGGTCTGAGGACTCTGGGGGTGGTCTTCAGTCTCGGGGGGCCGGGGGGTTGTGTTTAAGGCGCAGAGTGAGGAACTGGATCTCATCTGTCTCAGGTCTGAGACCGCCATGAGTCTCCGACCAGAGCTGTTGTTGTTCTTCACCGGGGAGGGGGTTTTGGTGGTGGGCGATGTTTGGTGGATCTAGGCAGGACTTGGTTCAGTCATTGTGTGTGTGTGTGTTGGGGGTGGGGGGGGGGGGGGGGGGGGCAGGGGGGGGGTGTCCTGGACCAGTTGCCTCTGGTCTTAGGAGGTCTTGACCAGGTCGTAGACGTAGATGTGGAAGTCGTCGTCGAACTTGATGAAGTAGACGGAGGGTTTGGCCTCCACCTGGTGGATCACCATCCCCGACCGCTTCCCGCCGTCCTCTTTGGCGTACTCCACCTGTTTGCCCACCAGACTGTCCACCACCTCGCCAGGCTCCCGCTCCGCTGTCACACTGTCATCTACACACACAGAGAGAGAGAGAGAGAGAGATGGGTGTTACCACGGCAACAGCAGCGAAGCAACAACATCCGGGTCTTAAACCTCAAAAAAACTCAAGCCTGCTGTGTCCTGAGTCCAGAGTGACCTTTGACCTTTAGTAGAGGTAGGGTAGACTCACTGGAGTCGGGCATGATGCGCAGGTCTCCCTCCTTGTAGTCGTCCAGCAGCTGGTACATGTACAGGACCGGGTCTTTCTCGTAGGTGATGTAGAACCAGGACGTCATGATGGGAGCTCGGGCCAGAACCATCCCCCTCCACTCCTCCTTCGGCCCGTCCTCCGTCTCAAACATGTGCTCCACCGCTTTACCGATCATGGTCTCGGCCAACAGCGAGTCACTGACACGGGCCGGCGCTGGGACGACCGGGCGGAGGGGAGAGAGAGAGAGACAGGTGAATAAAAGGAGGTTCTGCCTCAGAGCTCCGCCCACATTCTCTCTGATGCATTTAGCTGTTTAAGATAAAGAACTAAATCAATGACTCAAACATGGTTGATAATCAATAATCAATCTCCAGCGCGAACCAATCAGGACCCTGATGTGACATCACATGACCTCGGAGTGTTCAGAGGGACACAGGAAGAAGTCAGGATCATGTACATGTGTGTTTGTGTGTGTGCGTGTTTTAAGATTTGTCAGTTGTGCCAAAAAAAAACAGACCAACATTTTTAGGTCGTCTGTGGTCACACACACACACACACACACACACACACACACACACACCACAACAGCTGCACTGCTCCACCTGTGAAGACTGAGGAGGATGTGATGTCATCAGCAGATGTCGATGTGAATCTTCAGCCTCTCTCTGGTCGTTGGTCTCGTTACCTGACAGAGGGGGGAGGGGCCAAGCGTCCTTTACAGGAAGTCAGCACCACGCCGTTGAAAAGCTGGTTCTGACTCTCAGTATCTGAGCGTTTTATTCAGCAGAGACAGAAAGTCACACAGTCACATGATCAGTCATGTGACCTGTGGAGATCCACCAGTGAAGGAAGCTCAGATTGATGACTCCAGGAGACTTGTTCTGTTTAAGCCTCACATCAGATCTGAGTCACACTGCTGTTTACTGGCTGGTTGTTTACTGGTTGTTTACTGGTTGTTTGCTGGCTGGTTGTTTACTGGTTGTTTACTGGTTGTTTACTGGCTGGTTGTTTACTGGCTGGTTGTTTACTGGTTGTTTACTGGCTGGTTGTTGACTGTTTCCTCACCCACTCTGTCGGGCAGCACCTCCAGTCCCACCACCCTCTCGTCACTGTAGAGCTCCAGGCCATAGATGCAGTCAAAGCCGTCGTATTTGATCAGGTAGAGGGAGGGGTTCACAGGCACCTGGTCCAGGACCGTCCCCTTCCACTGAGACGACTTACCTGAAAGGGACACACACACACACACACACACACACACAGAGTCAGTGCTGTTTCCTGACAGGCTTCAGTGGGCAGCTGCAGCACTGATGACACTCACTGCCTTCCTTCCAGATGTGCTGGATCCTGCAGCCCACGATGTTCCTCCTGGGCTGAGTCAGAGTCTTACTGGGACCAACACTGGTCCTCTGTTTCCTGAGGGAGGAAGAGGAGGAGGAGGAGGGGGGGGGGGGGGGGCAGAGAGAAGGTGATGAGATGAAGAACAGATAAACACACACATGCAGCGTGTGTGTGGTTCAGACTTACTTGTGCGAGTTCTTTTTCTTCATCATGTTTGCAGACACGCCTGAATGTCCTGAACACACACACACACACACACATTCAGCATCTCTGGTGGTGCGTTAAAGGACAGTCTGAAAAGTCTGAGTGCAGTTGACACATTTGATTCTGGGTTTGAAAAGCATCATCATGTGATCACATGATCAGCTGTCAGGGAATCTGTCGTTAATTCAGTCACATGACTCAGGTCACATGACTCGGGCCTCAGTGTTGTGTTCTCATCATCAGTCTCAATTATTTACTGTCAGTGTGGTGGTTGGCTCCAAACACTACATTACCCATGAGCCTCAGCTGCTGTCACCATGGAGACAAGGCATCAGCAGAGTCAGAGCATCTAACGATTTTTATCCGTTGCCGTTGGTGCAGCTTTGTGAGTGTGACTGGACGTTTGTTGGTGAAATGCATCATGGGAGTTGTAGTAAACATAGTAACAGCTTTTCTCCAACACGAGCATCAGTGACTCACCCCCGTCTGCTCTGGGCCGCGGGGCCGCTGGGCTCTTGAATGGGGTCTTCATTCATCCACCTGTAGGGGGCAGCCTACCAGGCCACCGGTCCAGACTATACGCTGGGAGTGTGACCGTGTGTGTGCGTGGTAGTAAGAGAGGCAACAGTTGGGGAAGGGGGGGGGGGGGGGGGGGGTTGGAAGGGGGGAGGGGGGTGAGGATGGGGAAGGGGCAGGGGAAGGAGGGTAGGGAAAGGAGAAGGAGGAGGAGGAGGTGGGAAGGAGAAGGAGGACCAGGAATTAGGCCAGGCCCTGAGCAGGCTGCATACAGGCTGGGTGCAGACTAACACCTGGAAGACGAGGCAACGTCACAGCTGATAAACTCGATGAGGAAACGGAGACTCCAGCCTGAGGAGGGAAACACACACACACACACACATTAGCAAATATAGATTTTCTATCCATTATCTAACCGATCGATCGGCTAATTGATCCACAATAGGTTTGAAAACTTCTCAGGGACTTTTCAATTTTCATCTGTTGATTATTTCCTCTGTTCACAGATCAACCATCGATTTCCCCCACATCTATGTCAACATGTCAGCAGGAGGTCTGCACGTCTCCTCCTCCAGGCCGAGCTGGACTCCTTCCTCGTTTGTCACCTCCATTTAAAAGACCAATAAAATCTACGAGAGCAGATATTTTCCACACTATAAAAAGGTCAGTAAACGCATCACATTAACTGTTCTCGGTGAGTTAGTGTCAGTGAGAATCAGGATGAACTTTAATCCAGCAGCAGCAGCGTTGGAGGGAAAATCCCCCGACAACCAGAGAAACATTTCAGTCGACAAGGTCACAGACGCAGCAGCAGAGAAACCGTGTCAACAGGACGAGTCCTCCAGGTCACAGCAGCTCCCTGACCAGCGCAGGCGACAGAGCTGCTGCTGCTGCACAACAACAACAACAACAACAACAACAACAACAAACAACACACAGACCTGCTGCTGCTGCTGCTGCTCTAACTCCAACCAGACTGAGGCCTGGATCACCATCATCATCATCATCATCATCAACTTTTGCTCTGTTGTCTGGGACAGAAACATCGACTACGACACAGGAAGTGAGGTGATGTCACTTAAACACCTTGATGACCCAACAAAAACAAAACCATTTCCTGTTAGCAGTCTGACCACTAGCCTACAGCAGAGAGCTAAGGTTAGCACGCTAGTGAATATTTACCTGCTAACATCAGCCCCCGTGTGATTAGATTCTCACCACGAGGGTAAGAAAACACCAAAATATTCCATGGCTGGATGAGGCGCGACTGTGTTTCCATGGTGATGGTGGTTTTGTGTTGAAGTTGATGGAGCACAGGCAGATGTTGAACCCCCCCCCCCCCCCCCCCCCCAATCGTATCGCTAGTATGTTGCTAATGCTCAGCCTTTCAGCCAATCACATGCTAGCATGCATGAACCAGTTGTCATGGAAACGAGTCCTCTGAAACTTTGGTAGGGACACGTCGCAGCTGACTCTAATGTGAAATCCAAATGAACGTATCAACTCTGACATCACATGACTACAAGCTCCGCCCCCTGGCTGACGGCTTCACCACTGGTGAACTCCTGAACACAACAACTGTAGTTATATCCAGTAACTACCATGTATCTGTCAGCACCTAGCTTAGCACCTAGCTTAGGGTACAAATTCACTTAGTCTAACTGACAGGACCTGGACCAGGACGGTGATGGGTGGACGGACTGACTGACTGATTAAAAGAACAGGTTTACCTGAGGCCTGTCGTCCAATCAGAGGGTTAGAAACAGCAGAGCCTAAACAGGCCTCAGTGCTTTTAAAGTTGACACAATTGGCACCTAGATTCGTGTGTGCAGTGTGCAGATGTCCTGATTTCACTGAACACATCACATCACACCTGAACACACTGCGGCTCTGGGCTCACCTGAGTTTTACCTGACAGCAACACACAGGTTAACATCCACCACATCCTGGACCCAAACACAACACCAACCCCTGTCAGGTCAGTGTGTGTGTGTGTGTGTGTGTGTGTGTGAGTGTGAGAGAGACACACATGTGGAGGACAGGCACACACACACACACACACACACACACACACTTTAAGGTGTGCAGGTCACATTAAAACAACAGCAGGTTCCACTAGTGTGTTCCCACTAAACACGGTTGTTGTGGCTGAGGATGAAGATGGTGATGATGATGATGATGGTACTGATGATGAAGATAACAGCCAGAGGTCACAGTTTACCCTCCTCACCAACTGACCACAGATCAGCCTCCTCCTCGCGCCTGCTCTCCCACATTTTCCAATATGCGCACAGGTTAATTGGTTAACGGCCACAGACGGCGGCCATGTTGCGCCACTATTTACAAAACCCGCATCGGTGCAAAAAAAAAAAAAAAAAAGAAGAAAAGAAAAAAAGGCGCAAGCGAACAAAGGGAAAGGGGAGGTCTGTTAGCAGGAAAACACTGGCGCTAAACTAGCTGCTTTGCGGTAAAACGTCGAAGCGGAGCGCCGGCCGGTGTAACGGCCCGGTCCACGGTGCGAGCAGGCCGCAGTTTCTTACCGATACAGCAATCAGTGTCGCCGCATAATCCCGATCAACCGCCGAGGCTCCAAATTGATCCGCTCTGCCTCCGTTTGGCTCTATACTGCGTCAAGTTAACTGCGCCAAGATGGAGGGCGGGCGGAAACGAGGCGGTGAAGCCTTCAAAATAAAAGCGCCATTTTGATGCAATGCGTTTTTTGTTGTTGTTTGTTTGGGGGAATTTTGCGTTTTTATTACAAATCCTTGTTTCTGTTGCTTAACTAGAGCATCAAGACCTGACACTAGAAAACATGATTTTAATTTCACTGTGTTTTGTTTTCCTTGTGTAGTGTTTGTTGATTGTTGCTGGTGTTTGCTCTACACAGCTCACTGTGGCTGTGTGGATCTCAAACAGGATTAAAATGTACTTTATTTATCCCAGGGTGGACAATTGTTGCTGCTGCAACAGGCTGCCTTTTAGTGCCATCTTTAAAATGTTGTGTGGGTTTGTGATAGATCACATGACCTTTCAAAAACCTCTTATGTTGGACGTGACACACTTCACTATGTTCTGAAAAGTTAGAGAATAACCAGTGTTATCGATTAAATGAAATCAAGAACAAGCATAGCAGCTGATAGACAATTCAAAGAGTTAAAATGATGTCAAAAAGTGAATGAAAACTTCGGGAGAGTGTAGGACGGACATACATCCAACAGATGTCAGCTCTGTTGTGAAAAAAACTTACATTTTACATCAGGAAAAACATTTTGTGACTATAATCCAATTTCTTAACAATGACTTTAAAACAGAGGTCAGTTGATTCACAGATCGTGACCACGCTTTTATTTTGAAAAACGCTGATCGGATGTGTGATGTGTTACGCGGGCTGTCTTGACGCTCGTTGTTGTGCAGGTTTGCATTGAAGCCAAAAAATTCTTGCACGGCCGAGTCCCGCCTTTCTCCCTCTTGCTAAATAGTGATCCGGGGGCGTGTTGGCAGCGCGGTTTGCCGCTGGCTCTTCCTGCCAAATACTGAGACCGTCTGTTGACCTGTTTTTCTCGCTGGCGGAGCCGTGACAGCGCAGCCGTTAAAACACCAACACCGCGCGGTCTTTGTTGTGCGCCGAGACATGACACACAACGCCGCCGCGCGCTGTGCACACCACCACGTTAATAAAACACTGACTGCATTGTAGTGCGCGCGGCGGCTCAGCAGGCGGCGCGCTACCGCGCGGACACATCGATAACGAGTGACCGTTATCATGTCTGATCCAGAGTCAGCTCTTCTATCTGCGAGCGGCGTTCTCGCAGATACACCGCTTTAAAGCTGAGCTGATCCGGAACTGCCAGCACCGCGCGCCTAGGGAAAACGCGTTCGATTTGTTTCCAGGGACAACCCACACGGGCGGTGCACCCCTCAGCAATAATAAGCGAACATCAGTCAACAGTACCGCCCACCCAGGAGACCGTGGTGATAAAAACTAACGAGACAGATTGTTAAATTACAATCAGAGCGCAGGAATTTAGGTAAAAACGAAAGCCGAGCCCCCGCCACGGTTAACCGCTCCGGCAGAGAGCCGACTGTAGCCCAGGTCCATGATAGCGCAGCAGGGACGTTGGTCTAATCCACACAGCGGGACACCCTGGAAGAGACGGAGAACCCTCAGGAGGATGCCGGGCAACGCGGACTCGATGTGAAAATCGTTACGGCAAGATGTGAAATGAACCGGGAGAAAACAGCGACCGAGGCCAACGACATCATGTTGGTCCGGAGCTCGGTAAGCGGTGCGCTAGCTGTGCTCTGTTAGCACCGTCGGCTAACGCTGCTCTGTCCGGAAACATCCATTTAAGAAACAAAGCTAACCGTTAGCAACCGCCAGACCGCGACAGACACGGTTATAAAAGAGCAGGGATGCGTTAGTGAGGCAGGCGGCTGGTTTGGGATCGTTAGCCGTACATGAACGCTAGTAGCTAAAACAGAGGGTTAGCTAACACCGAGAACTAGTTCTTCCGCTTCCCTCAACTTGTACCAGCTAACTGTTGTCTTCAGCTGCCAGTTAGCTCACCGGTACCGTAGGTGACCGTAAGTAACGGCAACCATGGACAGGTAGCTCCATGGGTCCTAACATTAGCTGCTCGGACGGAGCCAGGTGAGCTGTCAGGTGTTACCTGGCAGTACCAACAGTTACAGTACACAGGGACAGGACTTCAGTCTCCTGTCACTCTTATTACATAACCACCTCTGTAATATACCATGTGTTGGTGCAACAGTGTCCTGTATCTGATGCTAATTGTTGACAAACAGTGGTTACTTTGAACCAGCTGATCATTTTGAGCATTAATCAATATATTGATTAGTAAAAGTTGAGAGTAGTGAATCAGTTCCCCAGACTGTGTGGACTTCAGAGCGAAGCGTGTACAACTAGTTCATCAGACATTCACATGTTAGGTGAGTGATGTGTATGTGTGTGTCTGTGACATGCAGCTAACCTGGCTCTGTGGTTCTGCGCTCAGCTGGTTAATGATCCACAGACGGTTAATTACAGGCAGCAGCGCTTGTTGACAGAGGCAGGAAGGACCAGTGTGGACTGTGTACAGCTGCTGTACAGAGCCAGGCCCGTCTGTCACCGGTTCAGACTCACAGAGTCCGTTATCATCGGGCAACACTGGAGATGCACAACACTGATAACGTCTCTAATAGCGTGTGCACACACCTGAGGGTAAGGAAGGCCCAGGTGTAGTGAGTAAAGATGAATTTAACAGTGGTGATGTTGTGTCATAGTTCAAACCACCGGGGGGACAGCAGAGTGGAAAGACAAGGTGATGTCGTCTGATCAGGTTCACCTGTGTGTTTGATGAACACTACACTCCAGGTGTGTGTGCAGTGCGACAGGTGTCTGAGCTGAGTGTGTGTTGCAGCTGTAAGGAGCAGACAGGTGAGTCCTGCTGTACAGCAGCGTGCAGAGCGTGTGGCTGCAGGTACGTGTGCACACACACACAGCTCCAGTCGCGGTCTCTCATCCAGACGCCTTAACGTCCGTCTGTCAGAGGTCAGAGGTCAGATCCCTACCGTGGCTGTCTGGGGGCCAGTGAGGAGGTGTGGTGTTTCCTCTGGCGCGACAGGAAGTGAGTTAACTCCCTCAGATGAATAGTTAATGTTTCTGCCTCCTCTCTCGCCGCAGCCCGGCCGAGGCCGAGCCAGAGTGACTCATGCGGTGGTGGTGATCTTCCTGGAGTTCTTCGCCTGGGGTCTGCTGACCACGCCCATGCTCAAAGTGAGTAAACACACACACACACACACACACACGCTGCATCCTCATAGACACACATTGAAAAGCAGGCGATCCAGGAGCTGAAACATCTGACCACGTTTCCACATGAAGTGGCTCAGTGTGTGTGTGTGTGTGTGTGTGTGTGTGTGTGTGTGTGTGTGGTTTCAGGTCCTTCATGAGACGTTTCCTCAGCACACCTTCCTGATCAACGGCCTGGTCCACGGCGTGAAGGTGAGACGTCTGTCACAGCTGCAGCACGCACTTCAAAATAAAAGCGCAGACAGACAGAGGAGCAGGTGGAGGCAGTGACATCACACCACTGTGTCCTGTGAACGACCACATTATCATGACATGAAATGATGAAGTGACGCAGCTGCTGGCACACATCCAGATGTTCACAGATGTGTGTGTGTGTGTGTGTGTGTGTGTGTGCTCAGGGCTTCCTGTCATTCCTGTCGGCTCCTCTGATTGGTGCTCTGTCAGACATCTGGGGGAGGAAGTCCTTCCTCCTCATGACGGTCTTCTTCACTTGCGCCCCCATCCCCTTCATGAGGATCAGCCCCTGGTGAGACAACTGTGTGTGTGTGTGTGTGTGTGTGTGTGTGTGTGATGTGGCGTTCAATTGCCAGTAGGAACAGTAGGAACTCTTTGTGTGTATATGTACCTGGGCAGTGAGAGCAAACAGACACCTGTGTGACACCAAGAGTCTGATGTCACAGATGCACAGCGATGATGTCATCTCCACTTCCTGCCACAGTGAAGTGAATCACATGACTGGATCAAACAGGTCGAGGCGTTTGAAGGCATCAGAGCACAGAGCGGTAATGAGCAGCGTGCTGGAGTCTGACCGGTCACATGTCGCTCATGTGAGGCTGCTCACTGGGAACACACACACCTCACCAAGTGTGTGTGTGTGTGTGTGTGTGTGTTTCTAACAAATCTGTCAGGTCACATAATCAGAGGCTGTAGAGTCGAATCAGCTGATAGCGAGCCTCACAGTCACATGGTCTGTGCATCACATTCCACAAACCCTCACTTCACAATAAAGGTCTGACACTGTAGAAACTCCAGACTTTTATTTTGACGTGTGTGTGTGGCTGAACTCAGGTCAGTGAACGCCTCACTACAGGTGCATCTGAATAAATGAGAATATGGTGGAGAAGTGGATTTAGACCAATCAAAATGAGGACAGCCTGACGTGTCACTTCCTGTCTGCGCAGGTGGTACTTCGCTCTGATCTCAGTCTCAGGGATCTTCGCCGTGACCTTCTCAGTGGTCTTCGCCTACGTCGCCGACATCACAGAGGAGCATGAGAGGAGCACAGCCTATGGCCTGGTAACTATGACATCACGGCGCCATGACATCACCATCGCATGTGACTGCAGACACTTGACCAGAGCTGAACCTCCTCAGCCTCAAAGCTCCAGCTCAGTGCTCTGTAACTGTGAGGAAGTGATGGAGCAGCACTGCGCCAGTGGTGTGTGTGTGTGTGTGTGTGTGTGTGTGTGTGTGTGTGTGTGTGTGTGTGTAATGGAGGTGGAGCTGTTGTTTCCTGCCATTATAAATGGTCAGAGAGTCGGCGGCAGGAAGCTGTGTGGGAGAGGAAATGAAGACACAACACAAACATGGACGTATTTACATCAATAACACACACACACACACACACACACACACACACACACACACACAGCCTCAGTGTTAAATCTGTAGCAGGAAGTTGTCGCTGCAGATCAGAGCGACTGACTCCGCCCTCAGGAGCCTCGCTCTGTTTCTACACCAGAGTTCAATGAAGTGGAAGTTGATCCATTGTGTTTTATTTTGAAATCTACCGGATGCGCTGTGCATTTGACTTCCTGTGTGGAGCGATCTGATCCACAGGGGGTGGAGCTCTGAGCAGTTTGAACAATGTGTGTGTTTGAAGTGTAAGAACTTCCTGTTTCATGGCGAATCTTTGAAAATCGCGGCGGCGCCGTGGGCGGAGCTGTTTGAACAGAGACGCACCATGA
>MU269996.1:790707-803207 GCA_021432705.1 Caranx ignobilis
GACTGGTCTGATCTGGTCTGATCTGGTCTGACAGGACTGGACTGGTCTGATCTGGTCTTGACTGGTCTTGACTGGTCTGATCTGGTCTGATCTGGTCTGATCTGGTCTTGACTGGTCTGATCTGGTCTGATCTGGTCTTGACTGGTCTGATCTGGTCTGATCTGGTCTTGACTGGTCTGATCTGGTCTTGACTGGTCTGATCTGGTCTGATCTGGTCTTGCGAGCAGAAAAACCTGAAACATGACTTTAAATGTTGACTAAAACCAAAACTTTTATTTTGAAGGCCAGGTGTTGACGTGGCTGCGGCGGATCTTTGATCTGATCTTTGATCTGATCTTTGATGGTGAATTAACTCAGTGACTCGTTGATTCACACGTGTTTCTCAGTTTCTGTGTTTTGGTTTTTGCAGAAATCCAAATCTTCACTTTGTGTTTCGCTCGTCAGTCTGGTCGTCGCCTCGTCGCTCGCTCGCTGACTCCGCCCGCCTCGGAGCTGCGGAGGTCAGGACGTCAGATGCTCCTCGCTGTACAGGACTGCAGGTGGGGGGGCGGGGGGGCGGTTGGGGGTCGTTGGCCTCACTGTGCAGCTGCGGACCAGATGTTTTCAGACGGAGACTTTTCACCAGGGTGATGATGATGATGTCATCAGCTGTGGGTGGAGTCGGGTGCGTTTGATTTCTGTTGCCTGTGTGTATTGCTGTGGATTCGTCACCATGACAACCACCACACAACAATCCCACTGAGCTGTGACATCATCGTCCTCGCCTGTTGGGCATTTCCACGTCACCATAGCGACGGCGCAGGTGTTTGTACGGCGGCATGGGGGAGTGGCCTGTGGACCCGGTCAGTCCTGCAGGGGGCAGCACTGCTGTCACAGTCTGTTAGTTCTGTCTCAAAGCACATGGCTCTGCAGCAGCAACCACAATTCCTGCACAGCACGTGGCCCTTGAACGTTACATTGAACCGTTTGTTGGTGCGTTGTGTTCACACATGGCTCTCACCTGACCCCTCCAGGCCTCCGTACACCTGAAGTCTCCTCCTCTTCCTCGTGTTTAAATACTTGAAGTGTGTTCGGTCTCCTCCCCACCCGCCCGCCTCCTCCACCCTGTCAAGCGCTCCAAGTTACTGATGCAGTGTGAGCATGTGTCTGTGCAGCGAACGCACCGTCGCAGCGTCGAAGAACCAACTGGTGCCATTTTAGTTTTTCTTTTTTACCTTTTGCCTTTTTGTTCTGAGGAGGTGGAGCCTCCACATTCCAGAGAGACGACTCGTCATCAAACTCATCACAGCCCCCGTGTTACACCTCAGCGGGGTCGAACACGGACTCAGGCTCAGAGTGTTGGTGTGGCTCTTGAACGCATCGCTGAGGTGGTGTCTGTCACTTTAACGCCGCCCGCCGCTGCAGATTTTGCTTCATCCTCTCGTCTGTCGCTCCGTTTAACGTTTCTGTCGGTGGCAGACATGTTGCATTCAAGGGACATCTGGCCTGTGGGAAATAGAAGCTCCTGTGTGCCGGCTGCTGGCTGATGATGATGATGATACTGATGATGTGTAGCTTCATGAAGCGCAGCCCTGTTGCAGTCACAGTGGGCGTGTCCTTGAATGCAGCAGGAGGTTTTATTCATCTCATCACTTCCTGTTTCCTGTTTGTTTCTCTCTCTCTGAAGATGTCAAACACAGACGGACACTCAGTCTATTTTTCTACAGTCAGTCTGAAGCCCTGCACAGTTGTTACTGAATGTCCCTGAATGCATCACGTTGTTATGAACTTGTTTCCTGTCTGTTCTCATGACGGACCGAGCTCATCCTCGTCCTGATGCTGCGTTCACGTCTCACCGGACAGTTCAGTTTTTACCAGTGTCCTGATCTGATCCCAGATCCTTTGGTATTGATCATCAGCCGATCATAGTTCTTCAGTATTGATTATCGGCCGATCATAGTTCTTCAGTATTGATTATCGGCTGATCATAGTTCTTCAGTATTGATTATCGGCTGATCACGCCGAGGTCTGGTTTAAGTTACTGATCTGATGGTGGATCGGGTAGCGATGCCTTCACAGCACTGTTGGTTGTCACCAGAGAAGCTGGACTTTAATTTCCGGTGGGACTTGAACCATGGTAACCATCTGTTACCGTGGCGACGATGACGCACCCCGGCCCGACGTGTTACTGAAGCTTTTTACAAACGGTTTTTTCTACATGGTCACTTCTCTGTGAGGATGAATCTTTTTATTTTAGCCGACGACGAGGGAGAGGAGAGGAGCGGTGGCGTGGTGCGTTCAGGCGCTCCCTCTCTCCCTGCGTGTACATGATGCAGAACGTTTGCTGATTGCTGCACTTTACTTTCTCTGAACGTGTGCCTCTAATCATTCTCTGTGTTCATATCTGTTTTTATAGAGACGCTGAGCGACGTCCACATGTTGTTGTGCGTTTGCTTTCTTTTATCTTATCAAGAACATAATTTTGAATAATATCTATGATCACGACAATAATAAGAATAATAATGGTAATAAAGAGAAATATATGGACTTTGACTCTTGGACTTACTCGTCTTATTTCGACTGGGTTCATTCGTTCATTCCTTCTGTTTCATGTTAGATGTTTTATATACAGAGTCCTGTGGAAAGACGAGGACACCAGAGGATTCAGGTTTAGACTCAAGGTCCTGGTCTTTGTCTTCGTTCCCTCTGGTGAACTTCAGTCCGGCCTCCGTGTCTCCTCCTTCACACCTTCATGCAGGTTACACTTGTTCCGTCTCTTTCTGGCTGCAGAGACCTGCTCTCAGGGTGGACATGCTCGGACGGTCAGGCCTGGACATGATGGACAGGTGTTTTGAATGTCCTCCATCGGTGGACAGTGGGACGGCTGAGTTCAGATCCTGAGGAGCTGCTGCAGTCTTCTCTCTGAAGGCCTCACACAGCTCCGCCCACTCACCCTGGTCCGTGTCTTCACTGTCACCTCAGCAGTCGGGACGTTTAAACGAGGCAAAGCTCAGTACCGATGTTCAGATCATGTGATTTTACCAGAGATAAATGTGGACGTGTAAGAAATTCTCTCTCATGAGACGCACGTTTCCACCTGCTGGTTTTAAATCAGACGAAGCTTCAGAGTTTCACCGACGACTTTTATTTAAAAAACAGCAGTTAAACACATTAAACACCGTGTCACGGTGGCAAACGTCTATAAAACATCAACCACACACACACATGGACGGAAGAGCTCCTCCTTTTGACCCGATCAGGAGGTGATGTCATCGATCAGTTTCTGGTTCGTTGATATTAAACTCGTTTTCATTTAGTTTTAAAGTTGCAGCTCAACATTAATTTTACAAATTCACACAAAATAATGAAACAGAATCAATCAGATGAGACTCAACACACTGTTTCCACCTGTCAATCAAACTAATCAATCACCTGGTTCCTGTTTGGTCACAGTTTTTACACTTTGAACCGATCAATCAAAGAAAAGGTGGCTCACGCTCACTGCACAAACCAATGACTAATAATCAATCAATGCTTCATCATCATCATCGTCGTCATCATCCTGAGTGATCAATAACGGTGACGTGTGTGTGACGTGTGACCGTCTGTGAAATGAAGTTCTGATGTTTAAACGTTGGAATGAAAAGGTCAAAGTTCATTTGAAAACATTTAAAATGAATCAAAATAAAAGAGATTTTGTCGAATCATCAACACAAATCGATCAAACTCATTGATTATTGTGAAATTTCAACACCTTTAAACTTTAACATTAAAAACATGGAAGTTCATTTGTGTCAAAAAACAAACAAATTACAAAAATAAATGATGATGAATTTACCAAGTTACACACGTCTCAAACCTGTGCAGCTGAAACATGTTGTTGTTGTTGTTGTTGTTGTTGTTGTTGTTTTGACTTTTTATAAATTACATTTTAAATTCACTTTTATCTTTCTGGCAAAGTTTGTTTCAAATCATCATGATGACACATTCTGTCCAACCTTCCTCCTCCTCCTCCTCCTCCTCCTCCTCCTCCTCCTCTTCCCTTTCCTCCTCACAGCAGACAGGAGATGGAGACCTTGGTTGTGGAGTAAGGGACGGTGTCTGATGAGGGACAAACCACATGTCGGCAGGTTAGTTCTTAGATCAACATGGACAGAAGTGGATGATGGATGGATGGATGGATGGATGGATGATGGACAGATGGACGGTCAGTCTCACCTCTGTCCTTCAGCGTGCTGATGTAGGCCTCCATGAACTCCTTCTCACTGCTGTCCCTCCTCACCTCCTCCCTCTGCTCTCTCCACCTCTGTCTCTTCTCTTTCTTCTTCTTCTTCTCCTCCTCCTCTTTCTTCTTCCTCTCTGCACTGGCAGGGTTGTCGTACAGTCGGATGAACCTGCACAGACAGATAGATCGATAGATCGATAGATAGACGGACAGATGTGTATGTGGGTGTGGTTATGTGTGAGGGGGTGTGGCCTGTGTTACTTTATGTCGGGGTTGCTGCACAGTCTGGTTGGGATGCAGTTAAGTTCGTCGCCGCTGACGACGATCATCTTGAGTGTGGAGATGTTGGTGAGACACTGAGGGAGGTAGGACAGGTTGTTCTTATGGATGAAGAGTGTGACCAGCTGCTCCAGCCTGACACACACACACACACACACACACAGGATAGTTGATTTTCTAATCAATCAACTGGCTAATCGATCATCAGCCAGCTGTTTCAGCTCTGAACCTTCTGCCTGCAGGGTAACAGGTCCAGGACCAGGCCGGGGCACAGGTGCTGATGACATCATCACTCACCTGTCCATGTCCTCCGGCAGGTCGGTCATGTTGTTGTGGCTCAGGTCCAGCAGCTGCAGGCTGCTCATCCTCAGGGCGCAGATGGGGATCGACACGAACCTGTTCTCCGAGATGTCCAGGTGAACCAGACGCTTCAGGCTGCTCAGCTGCGGACAGAGGAAGTGACATCATCAGCAAGGTGATGTCACTGAACGGTCACCGTGACGACCCCACAGGCGCACTCTCCGTGTGTCACCTCAAACGGCAGCTCCAGCAGGCTGCGGTTTCCTGCCAGTTCCAGTCTCTGCAGGTTCTCGCAGTCCCCGAGCTCCGGAGGAACCTTGGACAGACGGTTGTAGCTGACGTTCAGCTCCCTCAGTGCCGTCAGTTTACCTGAGCACACAGGTGATGACAGGTGATGATGTCACACTTAAGCAGCAGCGGCAGCAGCATTAACCACTCAGCTCTGACTCTCAGCCTCACCGATCTCCGGCGGCAGCTCGTCGATGGCGTTCTTGGGGATCTGGAGCACAGTGAGCTGGGTGAACAGAGCCAGGTAGTCTGGCAGGCGGCGGATCTTCGTCCCCCTGACGTGCCACTCCCTCAGGTAGGTCATCCACTGCAGCTCCCTGGGAAAGTCCTGGAAAACAGGTGCCAGGTGTGACCACAGGTCCCACACAGGTAGATGGACCTGCACCTGTTCACTCACCATCCAATGATCTCCCTCCAGCTGCAGGGTGAGTTTCTTCTGATCCAACTCCTGGTCCTGGTCCTGCTGGTCCTGGTCCTGGTCCTGGTCCAGGTCCTGGTCCTGGTCCTGGTCCAGCCGCAGCTGCTTAACGTCTGATCCACAAATAAACAACAACACATCATCAGCATATTGACCTGGACACACCTGCGCCTCCCTGTGTGGACCCACCTGTGTGGCGCTGTGTGGCGGGCAGCGTGGACCCACCTGTGTGGCGCTGTGTGGCGGGCAGCGTGGACCTCTCCAGGTACTGGTGCAGCAGGTTGCGTTCATTGCTCTTCAGCGTTTTGCAGTAGATGCGAAACTGCCACTGCTGGTCGATCCTACACACACACACACACACACAGACACACACACACACAGACACACACACACACACACAGACACACACACACACTGTTAATGAGTCGTCTGAGGCTGTGGATGTTCAGAGCTGCAGGTTGAAGGTCCCACCTGGCGAGGGCGCTCTTCTCCACCCTCTCCTTCTCCTTCTTCTGTCTCTGTCTGTACTTCTTCACTCGACCCTCCCACAGCCCTCGGATCAGGGACAGGTCGTAGATCGGGACCTCCACCTTCCTCCCCAAACCCATCTGTGCTGCTGGAGACAGGAGGAGGAGGAGGAGGAAGATGAGAGGGAGGAGGGGGAGGAGGAGGAGGAAGAAGAGGGAGGAGGAGGAGGAGGAGGAAGGGGGGGGGCTGTGGTTACCTGAAGATGACGAGTGTTAGTTTTTGTCCTTGTTAACGACACGTGGCTGCAGACGTTCATGTATTTTAAATGAGCTGGAAGTGAGGGGGTGGAGTCAGACGCTGCCAAGGTGGCGTCGGCAGATTAGCTCCCTCTGCCTCTACCTGAGGAGGGGGCGGAGCTTCACTGCTTCCTGTCTTATCGCCAGAAGAAACACCGTAGAAATGGCGTCCCACGATTCCTTGCTGCAGCATTTAAAGTCGTCTGAGGTGGGCGGAGCCACAACAAACCAGATCTGATGTCTATTTCAATGTGTCCAGTTCGGAGTTGCCATGGAGACCAAGCTGAGTGAATTCACAGTGAGCATCATCATCGTCATCTCTGACCTCTGAAGCCCCTCCCACTGCGGAGGCACTGAAGCACCTGTTCTGAGCAGCTGTCGTCATGTTCAGTGATCGTCTGTGTGATCGTCTGAGGCGGAGCCAGAGCTGTAGGTCAGAGGTCGTGCTCGTCTCTGGTGTAATGAGCTGTTTGACCTACATGCAGCAGAGTGACATTAATATGACTGATGCAGCGCGGCGTCTGCTGCGGGAGGCGTTCGCTGACCGTCGGCCACAGGAGCGACAGAGGGCTTTTACTTTGATAAACCCAAAAGGCCAAATCAGAAGATCTTCTCACTCAGGACCAGAGCTGAGGCCCAGAGGTTCCTCAGTGAGGCGGGTTCCTCAGAGAACCCTGTAGATGTTCCCAGAGGACCTCACAGGTTCAAGGTTTGGGTCAGAACCAGTACTTCCTCCCTAGAGTTACTTAGAGGACATTGTCAGGTTTCTATGACAACGACATGGTGAAGGTTGTGTGAGGATCACATGGAACAACATGAACTGATGGTCAGAACCTGCCAGAACTTCAGTTCCCAGTTAGAACCAGTAAGAATCGTAGCTCCCTGTTCTGTTCAAACCTCAAGGTTCCCATCAGAACCAGTTAGAACCAGTCAGAACCAGTTAAAACCAGTTAGAACCAGTCAGAACCAGTCAGAACCAGTCAGAACCAGTTAGAACCTGTGGTGAGAAAGAACAGAAACAAACACTCGTGTGTTTTCTTACCAGTGTCTCTGTTCACGTCGTCTCCTCACTTTCACCAGCTTGTTTACTGAGACTCACACACACACACACACACACACACAGCTGTGACCTCACTCTGTGTGTGTGTGTGATACATCATGCTATTTTTACCTGCTGAGACATGACCTGTGTGTGTGTGTGTGTGTGAGTGTGTGTGTGTGTGTGTGTGAGTGTGTGAGTGTGTGTGTGTGTGTGTGTGTGTGTGTGTGTGTGTGTGTGTGTGTGTGTCACATGATCCCTGACTCACTGGTGGTTTTGATGTGTCTCTGCAGCAGCAGTACGGTGGCCTCTGAGGGCCACAGTGAGAATATGCGCCCCACAGACAGTCTGACTGTGATGTCATCCACCTGTAGCCCTGAGCTGATTGGACGTCCAGCCTGTCATGTGAGACGTTCGTCTGCTTCATGGTGACTGTTGTTCTCTGCTCAGTGTGGATCCACAAATATCATGAAAGAACATCTTCAACACGTGTGTTCACCTTCTGAAAATAGAAACACACGCGCACACACACAGACACACACACACGCACACACACACACACACACACACATACACACTCACACATACACACACACGGACACACACGCGCACACACACAGACACACATACACACTCACACACAGACACACACACACACACATACACACTCACACACAGACACACACACACACACACACACACACACGCACACACACACACACACACACATCACTCAACATGTTTCTGAAACGTGTTGATGAGATGGTTTGTTGTTATTAGTCCATTAAAGTCTGTTATTGTGGTGATGTTGTTGTTAGAAGCTGCAGCAGCAGGTTGAGTCGCCCTCGGGGGGAATCCCCACCTCCACCGCTGCCGCCGCCACCGCCGCCACCGCCGCCACCGCCGCCACCGCCGCCGTGATCAGGGTGGTTTCATTTCTGTGAAGAGCTGAAGTGAACTTGGTGAGATCGACCCTTGGAAGGCCGAGGGATCCAGTCAGCTTCGATGGACACTTCAGAGCTGTGTATCACCCACAATGCATTACAGCAGTGCAAGAAGAACACATCCATGGACTGACAGCAGGTTGTTTGTTCACCACCGAAGAAGAAGAAGCCAGCCCCGGCCCCCAGCCCCCGGCACACCTGGGCGGTGCATCGCTGTCTGCAGGTGCTGTTAGCGAAGGGCAGGTGAGTTCAGTTCATCTCTTCCACTCCTGCCCCACCCACTCCCCCTCTGCTCCCCCCTCCTCTCCACGTGGCCTCCGTGTGACGTATATGACCAAGAGCTGAGGGAGAGTCAACGAGGGAAACTCAAACCGCTGTCGGAACGCAGCAGGTGTGTCACAGGTCAAAGGTCAGCTGTCGTTCTCCTGCCTCTCCACCTGAGAGCGCTGCCACACAGACGAGCACCGGGCCTGTGACGGGCCGACGTCCTGGTGTAGACCTCTGTTCACTGAGCCATGAACACTCTGTGTGTGTGTGTGTGTGTCTGTGTGTGTGTGTGTGTGTGTGTGTGTGTGTGACGAAGAGTATCGTCACTTGGCTTGCACATAGCACATGCACTTTAGACGGAGGGGGTATGAGTACATATGCACTTTAATAATTGCACAGGCACTTTAAGAGAAGCAACAGCACTTTATTGAATATTTGCACAATACATTTTAAAACATTGCCTTTTGTACATTTTCATATGGATAAGTAACTTATTGAATATTTATCACCATATGTTAAGGTCCTTCTGCAGATTTGGGTTTGTTTGGGGAGGAGCTGTGTAGGCTGCGCAGTTTCACCTAGAGGGAAAAGGACACAGACTTAAATGTGCGAGTGGAATTATGTATTAATTGTTTGAATTATAAACTACCAAATTGCAATGATGTATGGGTTGATGTGTGTGGTGTTGCTTAGTGGGTGCATGGAGGGAACAAAAGTTGTAATCTGTACTCACCGGTCTCTGTGTCTTCAGCAGGGGGTGCAGGCAAAAGGCTTCCCCAGGAAACTGGCACCAGTTTTATAGTCCCGGGTGCAACCAAGTGTATATTGGTGTGAGGGGTGGGAATGGATAGGTGTAGTAGGTAATATTAGAGGTGGTTTGAACGGTTGTTTCACTAATAGTTAATGTACACTGGTGTAAATAGGTTTTTGTTTGGGTTGTATGGATGAAAGGGTTTAAAAATGATGAGTTATTCATGTTGGTGAGCAGTGGATCTGAGTAGATGGGAGCTTCCAGACCAATCAGCTGTGACACTCTATTTAAGGCGCCATTTTAGATCATGTGGGTGGCTGGGTGGTTGACTCTCTGCTGTTGCCAGGTATGAATAAATGTCTTCATGTTTTGCCACCGGAACCTGTCTTTGTCCATTCTTTGCTGTGCAATCCAGCCGTAATTGTGGTCCATCTAACAGTGTGTGTGTGTGTGTGTGTGTGTGTGTGTGTGTGTGAGAAAAGAAGATATTCACAGTTCATTTCAATTCATTTTTATTCGTTAAGTGCCACATAATTACACACGGTACAACATGGTGCAACACAATGAGATTAAACTCTTTTATTTACTGAACGCTCCTTTGTCTCACTGAAGTCAGAGTGACCCCCCCCCCCCGAGGGCGATTCAACAGAACTCATGGTCTCTGTGTTCATGGGTGAAGGATTTGAGTTTTTGTTTTCCTTCTCCTTTTTGACTTGTAAGATCTTTTCATCTACTTGAGGAATATATTCTGCATCTGCCTCAGAAATATGCTGAATCTTTAAGGGGCTGCTAATCTCTCTCTGAAATCGTTGAACCACTTGCTTGTTGAAGATTGCAGTTGCATGTTGTCTTTTGTGCCTCTTAAAGCTGGTTTTTATCATTTCATCACATTTTGTCTGCAACATTTTCTGAATCTTATGCTGTTGTTCTGGTGGAAAAGTGAGACTCTTGATTTCCTCTCTAAACATCTTTGAATATTCATCACTTGTACGGTTTGATGCATCTGCCAGTTTCTCCAACTTATCCAGAGCATCTTCAATAGATCTACGGTAGCTTTCTCTTTTTGCTCTTTCAACAGTTTGGATGGTGCAGTAACCGTCTGGAAACTCTTTGAATCTGTTCATTACCAACTTGAAATGGCAACCTGCGCAGTCTAAATATCCATCTAAATCAGTGCCATCACCAACATAATTTGGACCTCTTAATCCCCAGTATTTTGTAAACACCACTACAGTTGATACTCCATGTTTGTGCCACTCATGGGCTTTGGCCCAGAGTTGAAACATACAGCCCTTTACAACATCCTTCCTCATTAAACATGGGCTGTTGTGGGTGTAAATCCAAATCATTTCCACTTCCTCTTTGTTTTTCATCTCCAATAAGATTTTATGAATGTTTTCCAACAAAACTTCCTCACTGTGTTTCTCACCTTCATAGTCGGGATAAGAAATAGAAGTGATAACTGGACCTTGTTTTTTCAGCTTAATGATACCAAATGCAAATTGGCTGATTCCATCTTCTTGATATATGTTTTCTGTAGAAGAATCATTTGAATGTGAAAGCATTTTTTCAGTGTTTTCCTTGGTTGTTAGATTTTTTATCCAGGTTACAACATGTTGCAGATCTTTAGATTCATCATTGGGTTCATTGAGCGTTATATTTTTGAGTGGTGGTCTTTTAGGGGCATGACTACTGACTTGGAAGTGATCAAATGGAGGATGCTTACTCTGTGGATGATCCTCAGAATCATCATGTGCTCTTTTCTGGTTCTTCTTCTGACTCATGCTGAAAAAAAACACACACACACACACACACACAAATTAAATGATGATTAGTTTTTGTGAAGATCACTTTAGCTACTGCCTGCTGTTATATATCAGCCTTCCTTATGACATAGTCTAATTCCTGCATTGTTGTTGGTTGGATACTTTATTTATTTAGAGAACAGTCTATTCAGTCATGTTTAAAGATGTGTTGCTGTTAAATTACACTCTTTGTGTTCAGAGACAAATGTGTGAGTGAACTGATCATTTTGTTGAAATCTGTTCAGTATCAAACACCTGTGTTATGTAACTTCTTATTAATGACCATAACATGGATGATCAATCACTTCAGCACCTGAAGGCTGTGTCACAGAACAACATGTAAAACAGTAACCAAACACAGCAACACCATGATAGTGTCATGGTAAAACTCAGTTCAGACGTGTTATAATAAATGAATGAGCAGTCATTTCTGCATGAAATCAGGACGTCAGTCTAATCAATACTTCTCATTTGCAACAAACAGAAACAGCGTGGTACTTACATCACATGCGGTGATTCTCTGCCAATAATGGTGGAAAGTGTTAAACTGGAGGGAGGGAGCCGTAGATCGTAAGAGATGTCTGACGATAACTTTTCTCTCCAGGTTTTTAAAGAACCTTTTATCCGCCTCTGTTCTTAGAGGTAGCCTCAGGTGTTGTAGAGCGTAAAAAGCTCTTAATGTGTGGTCATGAAATGATTTAATGATTTAATCGTTGTTTGAAAAACAAAGGAAGTTGGGTTGGTTGAGGAAATCGTTCCCTATCCGTACGAATCGTCGCGCTATTCCTGGGACCTGTTGTTTTAAACGGGTTCCTCCGTTGCTGCTCGGTCAAGTTGTTCGTCATCAAGTTTCCATCCTTTCGTTTTCTTGTTTTGTTTGCGTTACCAAAGAAAAAGACAATAAAGAAGCTCTAAAATAATGCGGACGCTCCGTGCTTTGTTCAGCTTTGCTGCGCAGTTGTTTTTCATTTCCCGTTTTTTTATCAAGGTGGTTACATCATCCACGCATGCGTGGATGATGTAACCACGCATGCGTGGAAACGCTAGTGGCTGATGCAATCTTTCTCCTAAACATCGTTTACACCACGTTTAAAGATGGGCATGTGTAAAGACAAACAAGGCTCTCGACATTCAAAACTCTCAGATTGAAGACTAATCTATCTAGTTTTAAAAAGTCACAGCGTTCCCAGTCTCCCTCCTCACATCCTGGTGGGTAATGTGTTTTCATCCGCCCTCTGCCTTCCAGAATTTTCCTCAGGGTGAGGCTAGTTGCATCTATACTGGTTTTGTGCACGTGTCATCCTCCAGCAGCTGAAAAGGTGTGGTCCGATCACCAGTATTTAACTTGCTTCACTCACCTGCCTGTTGACTCACATTGCCCTGAGGGAGTGTTTGAGTGTCTCTGCTCCGAGAGTGTTTGATCCTTTTGTCTTCTGTGGAC
>MU269996.1:808207-838207 GCA_021432705.1 Caranx ignobilis
GGTACCGGTTCGGATTCGGGTACCGGTACCGGTTCGGGTTCGGGTACCGGTTCGGGTTCGGGCCCGGTACCGGTTCGGGTTCGGGTGCCGGTACCGGTTCGGATTCGGGTTCGGGTACCGGTAACGGTTCGGGTTCGGGTTCGGGTGCCGGTACCGGTTCGGGTACCGGTACCGGTTCGGGTTCGGGTACCGGTTCGGGTACCGGTTCGGATTCGGGTACCGGTTCGGATTCGGGTACCGGTACCGGTTCGGGTTCGGGTACCGGTTCGGGTACCGGTTCGGGTTCGGGCCCGGTACGGTTCGGGTTCGGGTGCCGGTACCGGTTCGGATTCGGGTTCGGGTACCGGTAACGGTTCGGGTTCCGGTTCGGGTTCGGGTACCGGCACCGGTTCGGATTCGGGTACCGGTACCGGTTTTGGTTCCGGTACCGGTTCGGGTACCACTTCAGGTACCGGTACTGGTTCGGGGTCTGGTACCGGTTCAGATTCGGTTTTGGATACTAGGTACGGGTATCGATACTGGACCCAGTCCCGATTCAGGCTAAGTCAATGTTAATGCTCAGTCAGTGTCGATGCTGACTGACAGTGAGGGACATGAACTGACCTGATGATGTCACAATGGGACACTGACACACTTCATGTGAACCAGCCTAATCCATATACAGTCTATGGTCTGTAAGAGACCAGACTGGAACTCAGCCACTAACATGACGGACCAGGCCGGGGACACAACAAAGTGACGGACCAGGACAGGGACACAACAAAGTGACGGACCAGGACAGGGACACAAGGGCCCAGTTCCCTTCTGCGTCTCAGGCCCTGAACCCTGACTGACTTAAACAAGGTCAGCTGTAAGTGAGTGAGTGTGAGAGTCTGACAGGGTCCAGATGCTCAGTCAGGCTCAGTCAGGGTTCAGGGTCTGAGACCCAGAAGGGAACTGGGTCTTAAATTGCACTTGGTTGTCAGACAGTTTTTAATTTGCCTTTAGTTTACTAATATTCACTAGTTTCTGACTTTAGCCTTTAGCTATAGTTTAATGTTAACTAACTAACTTAAGTCTTAACTTTGGCTACTGATGTAAACTCGTTTGTGATGTAGCTTTATGTCATGGTTTACTAGCTCGTTAGCTAGTTCACTAACTATTGTTAGCTCCCACTGTGTTAACTGCTCTGACTTCACTGATCGCAGCAGCTTCCTAACTCCACTCGCAGCCTGGTGAACTGGTGCTTGTGTTGATTGTTGCTGTTGTACATGGTGTTAGCAGTGAAACACACCGGGGATTCCTCGCTTCATCCAGCTTTCTCCCTCCTCTCTCTCTCTCTCTCTGTCTCCCTGCTCTCTCTCTCTCTCTCTCTCTCTCTCTCTCTGTCTCTCTCTCTCTCTCTCTGTCTCTCTCTCTCTCTCTCTCTCTCTCTCTCTCTCTCTCTCTCTCTCTCTCTCTGTCTCTCTCTCTCTCTCTCTCTCTCTCTCTCTCTCTCTCTCTCTGTCTCTCTCTCTCTCTCTCTCTCTCTCTCTCTCTCTCTCTCTCTCTCTCTCTCTCCTCCTTCTGTCGTTTTCTCTGAAACAGGTCTGAACCTTAAAAATAGTAAAACTACTTCAGAGCTTCATCGGCCAATCAGAGCTCAGACATGAACCAAGTCAGGCAATAAAAAACTGCCTCTATAAATAAGTTCATTCACACCTCTGAGCTCTCCCCCCCTCCCCCCTCCCTCCCTCCCTCCATCCATCCATCCTCCCTCCCTCTCTCCATCCCTCCCTGTCTGTCATTTCATTCTCCCTCATCTCTCTCTCTCGCTCTCTCTCTGTTCATCCATGTCTCTCACCCCCCGTGTCCGTGGGGGGGGGGGGGCAGACATTTAATGACTGATCACTGACCAGTGTTCACATGTAAAACATTTATTTCTGCAGAGGTTGGGGGGGGGCAGACAGACACACGCCCCTGGTGAAGCTGACGGACGTTCAGCTCGACGTCTGAATCAAGGTTTGTTTTTCTGTCTTTGTTTTGTTTTGGTCGTAAACTTTCTGTCTTTTTACGTTAGAAAAGTTTGTCACTGTAAAACTTTACGCTTCAGTAGATTCATGTCAGTGACGTGTTCGTACATGAACACAGACTGGGACACACGTGTCCGACCCTGAGGAACATTACACCAGGTTCAACACATACGTGACGCTGCTTTTCTTTTATCTGTGGTTATACATGTGAAGTAGTAGTAGTAGGGCTTAGTAGTAGTAGTAGTAGTAGCAGTAGCAGTAGTAGCAGTAGCAGTAGCAGTAGTAGCAGTAGCAGTAGCAAGTAGTAGTAGTAGCAGTAGCAGTAGTAGTTGTAGTAGCAGTAATAGTAGCAGTAGTAGTAGTAGTAGTAGTAGTAGTTGCAGTAGTAGTAGCAGTAGCAGTAGTAGTAGTAGTAGTAGTAGTAGTAGTAGCAGTAGCAGTAGTAGCAGTAGCAGTAGCAGTAGTAGTAGCAGTAGCAGTAGCAGTAGTAGTAGTAGTAGTAGTAGCAGTAGCAGTAGCAGTAGCAGTAGTAGTAGTAGTAGCAGTAGTAGTAGTAGTAGTAGTAGTAGTAGTAGTAGTAGCAGTAGCAGTAGTAGTAGTAGTAGTGGTGCTTGTTATTGCAGGTAGTTGCGCTGCCTCAGACTGAAGCTATTTAAAGTCGGGGGGGGGGGGGCTTTCAGCTGATCTGAGCTGGTTTAGTGCAGTTTTGTTGTTTTAACGACTTGAAGTGAGGAGCTGTAGGACGATGATGTTGTTGTTGTTGTTGTTGTTGCTGTTGTTGCTGTTGTTGCTGTTGTTGTTGTTGTTGCTGTTGTTGCTGTTGTTGTTGTTGCTGGGACAAAGACAAGCAGCTGCAGTTTACACGCTGTCTGGCTTCTGTAGAAAACATCTTCACTGTGAAAAGACAGAGTAAAACGCCTCAGTAACATCATGGATCATTTACGAGGCGAGCCACTGCTGCGGTGACGAAGTCCACCGATGTGATCTCATGTTTCTGATCTAACGTTACCACTGACCCGTCTGTGATATTTATGTGACCGATGCAACAGTGAAATGTCTGATGTGGCTGCGAACGACGATTATCTCCATTAATCCTTCATTATTTACTGGATTTAATAAATTCTCTCAATCAATTTGTCAATAAAACACCAAGAAGTAGAAAAGAAACCAGGCAACGGTTTCAACAGTTTCAACAGTTTCAACAGTTTCAACAGTTTCAACAGTTTCACCCCCAGAACTGACCGACTGTTGCAGATTAACACACATTAATGACAAAATGACATTGATCACACTTTACACTCATGTAGTTCACTCTGGAGGACCTCAATACTTCTGCCTTACTGCTGTTACTGCTGTAGTCTACTACTACTACTACTACTATGACTACTACTGCTACTGCTACTGCAGGCTGAGGATCAGTGCAGCTGAACATCTGCAGTTTGTTTGCATTAGATCTGACCCCCCTGTGTCTCTAACCTGGTCTGAGGGGCTTTGGTTGTGTTGTTGCAGATGAATCTGGCTCTGATCCACGACAGACTGCACATCAAGACGTTCTGGGAGAACAGGATCAACACTCAGTGTCTGAACGCCGACAACGAGGAACAGAGGATGAACAAGAGCGCACTCTCAAAGTCAGTGATTACACAACCACACACACAAACTTACAGAGCAGCAGCAGCAGCAGCAGCAGCAGGCTACATCCCACTCTGACTCATGTGAAATACTGTTTGAACTTGTGTCCTTGATCCTCTCGATGACACTTTGGGGATCGATCAGATCAGTATTGAAACAGATAACAGACTGTGTGTCATTCATGGTTGGGAGTGTGAGTGCAGCTGTTCAGGGTTTGATCGATGCTTAAATCCAGAGCGTCACCTTCAGGTTCAGAGCTCCACCTGCTGCTCCACCTTCTCCTCAGGGAGGATGAAGGTCCTGAGATCATTCCAGACACGGACGTGCTGACTCTGTGGGTTTCAAACAGCCTCCATCTGTGTAGAAGGTCAAGATGCAATGAAACAAACACAAACACGTCATCTGCAAAGAAGCGTCTGGAAATCATTGATTCATAATCAACGGCCTGGTCCCAAATCTAGGAGACACGTTCAGACTTCCTTGACCCCTCCAGCTGCTCCAAGTCGATCCAGTTGATGCATTTATTTAAACACCCTTGATGCATTATTTAAACACCTTGGGAAATGTTACCTGGGGAGTTTAAACACTGTGACATTCAGACTGAAAACACCCTGATGATGAAGGATTGAAAGGGCAGCTGTACAGCGCTGTGAGAACGATGTGTGAATGTATTTGATTCGTCTTCTCAGGTGATGCTGTTCATTTCCTCAACAACCCTGTATTTCCTTGAATTAGACATTTAAAAGCTCTGGACGTGTCTGTCATGACGTCCCTAAACTCAGCCAGCACCCCATGTGTTTCAGCCAAGCCGGACCGGGCCCTGTGGTGGAGGGGGGCTGTGGACTCATTGGTTGAACAGCAGAGTCCAACTCTTTAAAAACCTGCTCCACATTATCCACATTTAAATGATGACCACGTCTCATCCTCGGCTCTTCAAGTCCTCCTTGAGTGTGTCAGTTTGTCTTAGCTGTGGACACGTGGACATGGTGTCCTCGAAGCTCAGCTCCAGGCTTTGATCCAGAAGGAGAGGAGTGTGCTCTGGTGATCTGTTGAGGTGCTTGAATGTGTTGTCTGTGACCAAACTGTGGTCTCATCTGTAGCTGACCTGTCAGTGTCTGGCAGATGGACGTGTCTATAAACAGATGGTCTCATTACAAACAGCCTTGTCTCTCAGCGAGCTGGAGGACATACCAGGACAAACACTCAGCCCACTCAGACAGTCTGCTGATTAAAGGGCTCAGTAATGATGATCACAATGAGGGGAACATCAGCCGCAGTGTAACCTGAACGCACCTCACTCAACCGATAATGATGCAGTGCAGCGGTTCTCTGCAGATGTTCCAGATGTTCCAACAAGACATTGTTTTACAGATTTGAACACGAACACCTCACAGTTGTACACAACTATCAGTGAGTTAGTGTTTGTGGAAATATCTCGGCCTCTTCTGTTTCACGTTCAGTCAAATGATTCATTTTACACTTCGTACGTGTCCTATGCAGTCACAGGCCCTCCTTCTCCTTCTCCTTCTCCTTCTCCTTCTTCTCCTCTTTCTTCTTGCATCAGTGTGTCCATGGGCAGCAGAGGAGTCCACACAGTCCAGGACAGAGCTCCTGTCCCAGTCTGATCATGGTCATCTTCTCTCTCCATCATCTGGATCCAAGGTTCACTCTGATTTTGTCTTTTGCCGTGTAAAGTCCCAGTAAACACGATCTTCTCCGATGCCTGTGCAGTCTCCTGGGTGCTCCACCTGACCCTCAGTCTCAGCGTCAGGAGGACGAGGTGACTGGCTGAGAGTGTTAAGAGATGGGCTGTTGACCCACTGTGTCCTGCATCTGATCCTTGTCACACAAGGACTTCCCTGTCGTCTGCCATCTTCATGAAGGCATATTGGACTATCAGGTCAGTCTACCAGCCCAGGAACATGCTAAGTCATCACTACCGTTTGTGTTGTGTGTTTTCCAGATGTTTTGTTGTGATCAGTAGTGAGAGGATTTACAGCTGACACAGAATCAGGGGAGACCAAAGTAAACACCACGCCCGACGAGGATGGGATTCGAACCCACGCGTGCAGAGCACAATGGATTAGCAGTCCATCGCCTTAACCACTCGGCCACCTCGTCCTCTGATGCTGCTGACAACAAGAAGATCGTGGTGTTAAACCCAGAGGACTCATGTCTGTGCTACAACAAGAACTAGAACCATCACACTGAAGAACAAGAGATCTGGAGAATGCGGGCATCGATCCCGCTACCTCTCGCATGCTAAGCGAGCGCTCTACCATTTGAGCTAATTCCCCTGTGGACCACTGTGTTCTTGGTCTCTCCAGGTGAGACATCAGCTGTCAGAGGTCACAGCTAAATCTTCAGGAGGGGACATGGACAGATAAATGTTACTCCTTATCGACGAGGATGGGATTCGAACCCACGCGTGCAGAGCACAATGGATTAGCAGTCCATCGCCTTAACCACTCGGCCACCTCGTCCTCTGACGTTGTTGATAACAAGAAGGTCCTGGTGTCAAACCCAGGAGTATTTGAGGAGGTGCAGGAAAATTCAGGAGCTACACGTGGCTCTGACACCTGGAACATCTGGAGGAGTGGAGACGTGGAGGTGGAGTAAGCACCTTCACATGAAGAGCACTTCATGAGTCTTGTTTCCCTCAATCAGACCTGTACTTTCCAGGTGTGGCTCAGTACCTGCCTCCGTCTTCTCTTAGACCTCAGGTTTTTTATTGATCTCATCGACTCCAGGAGACTCATGTCTGTGCTACAACAAGAACTGGAACCATCACACTGAAGAACAAGAGATCTGGAGAATGCGGGCATCGATCCCGCTACCTCTCGCATGCTAAGCGAGCGCTCTACCATTTGAGCTAATTCCCCTGTGACCGCTGTGTTCTTGTTCTCTCCAGGTGAGACATCAGCTGTTAGAGGTCACAGCTAAATCTTCAGGAGGGGACAGGGACAGATAAATGTTACTCCTTATCGACGAGGATGGGATTCGAACCCACGCGTGCAGAGCACAATGGATTAGCAGTCCATCGCCTTAACCACTCGGCCACCTCGTCCTCTGTCAGTGTCCCTACAGGAGGACAGGTCGGTCTGGACTCTGCTGTGTAGGAGACATTCATGTGGATCCCACAGTAATAAGGTCTGTGAGCTTTCAGTCCATCCACCCACTCTGTCGCTGTGTGATGAGCTCCTTCTGTCACATATTATTATGGGATTGTCCCATTGAACCTCACGTCTTCCACCACCAGACGTTAGTCCGATCCCTCCTCACCTCAGTCTGCTGCCTTAACCTCACACCACCCCCTCAGCCCATCACACCTAATCCCCCCGCTATCCATTACCCTGTACCCCTAATCCCCCACCTATCAATACCATGTATCTCCTAATCCACCAGCTATCTATTACCACAGACCCCCACCCCCCCCACCCCTGACACCTCCAACCCCGGCTCTAGTCCGCGCTAATTGTGAACGTTATGTGCGACCTGGAACAACGTGTTGCACAGAGTCGAGGTGATAATCACAAAGTGATGAGTGATGGAGGCTCACACACACACACACACACACACTCACACACACACACACACACACACACACACACACACACACACACACACACACACACACACACACACACACACACACACAGGCTGAAATTAGAAGATATTCAACTCTAAATTTTCCCTCCATGACGTCTTCTATCAACATGAAGTGAAACTTAATCACTTGACATTTACAAGATCAACAGTTTGTCTCACTCTCCGTCTTCTTCTCTTTGTCTTTTTGTTTTAACAGTGTGATGATGATGATGATGATGATGATGATGATGATGATGAAGGTGGAGCTCACGAGCTGACTGAGCTTGGTTCAAACATCTGTGTTGAATCCAGATGTTGACAGTTCACACATTTAAACGTCTCTGTGCTGTGGCCAGGTGTCTCTGTCTCCACCAGCTGTTGATGCCGTTTGGCTTCACTTAAAAAGACAACACAACACCTGTCTGTCCGTCTACCTGTCCAACTGTCCAACTGTCCAACTGTGTGTGTGTCTGTCCTGAGGTCAGAGGGATTATCAGCAGCTGAAAGAACAAATGGAATAATCCAGAAACCTCGACAGGAAGGTGGTGAAGAGACAGTGAGGACAGCTGAGAGAGAGAGTAGGGTTACACACACACACACACACACACACACACATGTTTGACTGATGGTGAAATAAAGGAAACGCTGATGTGATGGTGATAACGAATCAGCTGTCTCCACGACACAGGATCTGCTGCTGAGTTCGCCAACGACGCTGCCGCACTTTAAACACCAAAGATTACATTACATCACACACACACACACACACTCACACACACACACACACACACACATAGATATACAGGACAGACATGCGTCTCCACAGCAACAGTCAATCAGAGTCTCAGGGAGTCAGGAGATCGAATGAACAACTCTGAACAGGTGATAGCTGTGGACAGGTGTGGACAGATGGTGATAGGTGATAGCTGTGGACAGGTGATAGCTGTGGACAGGTGTGGACAGATAGTGACAGGTGTGGACAGATAGTGACAGCTGTGGACAGGTGTGGACAGATGGTGACAGGTGTGGACAGCTGTGGACAGGTAGTGACAGCTGTGGACAGGTGTGGACAGATGGTGACAGGTGTGGACAGGTGTGGACAGGTAGTGACAGCTGTGGACAGGTGTGGACAGATGGTGACAGGTGTGGACAGCTGTGGACAGGTAGTGACAGCTGTGGACAGGTGTGGACAGATGGTGACAGGTGTGACGTGGACACTGCTCTGAAACCTTCCTGTGTGTGTTTTCAGGCTGAGGGGGGAGTGGCTCGTCCGTCTGGAGAACAGAACCAAACACCTGAAGAACCTCAACGACAACTACCTGAGGAAGATGAAGGTGGAGAAGACAGGTGACCAGACCTGAGGACAGGTGACCACACCTTAAGACAGGTGACCACACCTAAGGACACAATGAAGACACTCGGAGCCTCGTCTTCCTCGTCCCGTCTGAACACAATAAAGTGATGTTTGGCCAAACGAGTGTCATGTTGTTACAGATGTGATTCTAAAAACCAGGAAGTCACGCTCAGGTAGGAACACCTGAGCTTCAGGCTCAGGTGAAGTTAAGAAACCAGCGTCACCATGACGACGATGACAGGAAGAGAATAAATGAGTTTATTCATTTGATTCAACTTTTCTTATAAAAAACAAACACACATGTTCATACTTTATTGCTCTGTCACATGTCAATTCACCCGGTTAAATTAGACATGTTCTCCTGTCAAAATAAAAGCCCAACATCATGTTCTTTTCACAATAAGAGTCCAGCTCTCAGTAGAGGCTGTGCAGAGGTAGGATCGAGGTGTTTTTGGTTTTCTCCAGCAGCTTCTCCCTCAGCGTTTGTCCCTGGACCTCCACCCACACGTATCGGGGGTTTTCCACCGGTGGAGGTTGTCCCGTCGGCGTCCACTCCACCCGCTCGCCGTCCTCATCGCGTTGGACACGGTCGGGCAGGAGTGCCACCAGCGTGTTGAAGCAGACGCCGTCTGTCCTGCCGTGCTGCCGCCCGTTGTGCTGCAGGCTGAAGACGCCCAGCGTGTTGACGTCGTGGTCGTAGTACGCCGACGGCATCGCCTCCTGCACCACCATGTTGGCCGCCCACGTCACCGCGTGGGTCTTCACCGCCACCGCCGTGGGAAGGTGGAGGGTGGGGGCTGCGGCACAGAGGGGCGGGGTTAGTTTAATGGAAATGGGAGGTTGTCATGGTGACATGTTGGTGAGTTACCTCTGATGAGCAGGATCCAGATCTTGTCCTCGGCGCTGGTGAAGACCAGGACGAGTCTCTGCACCACGTGACGGCAGCTCAGGTCTAAAGGTAACGTGACAGGATGCCAGGGTTCCCGATGGTACCTGAAGGCAGCACAGTGTGGACACAACAGAACTGTCAGAGTCCAGGACCGAGCTGGATCCAGGACCTGAGGACAAACAGCAGCACAGGTGTCTCACCTGAGTCCACAGTCGATGAGACGCAGGATGTCTCGTCCTCTCAGGGGGAGGGCGGACTGTCTGTCCCACCAGGACGCCTGAAGAGACTCCTGATCCGCTGCTGCCGGAGTCTTTATGCTCCCACCTGTCAGTCACACACACACACACACACACACACACACAGAGGACTGTCAGGACTGTGTGTTTCACTGTGTCCTCACAGAGTCGTGCTGTGACCTCTGACCTCTGACCTGTGACCTTTGCCAGGAAGATGAAGCGGATCCACTGAGGCCCCTGTTCCTGGATCAGCAGCAATGTGATTGGCTCACAGTCAAACCCCGCCTCCTCCTTCACCTGCAGACAGATAGAGCTTCAACTCTGGTCACCTGGACAGGTGTGTGTGTGTGTGTGTGTGTGTGTGTGTGTCTTACCTCCCTCCTCAGTGCCTCTTCCAAACTCTCCCCCACCTCCACCCTCCCTGCAGGAAGGTACCACTGTTTGTAACAGTCCGGCTTCGCCTCCTGCACCATCAGCACCTCCTCCTGAGGAGACACACACACACACACACACACATATTAAATGTAAAGTAACATCATGAACATTTGAATATCTTAAACCTTTAACTAGGAGGAAGAGGAGGAGGTGGAGGAGGAGGAGGAGGTGGAGGAGGAGGAGGAGGAGGAGTCACCTGCTGGTTGAAGATGACTCCACAGACGATGTAGGTGACGTTCTTCCTCAGAGTTGCTGGTTTGCTCTGCTCCAGACCGACGTCACAGACGGTGACCTCTGACCCCTGGCCACTCAGCAGCCGGTCCACCTGCTCCTCCACCTGACGCCGCTCCGCCTCCGTCACCTCCATGACTACACACACACACACACAGGTAGAGAACAGTGTGGCGGCTTCACTGTTTCCTTAAACATCACAATCGTCATGGCAACAGTCTCAACATGTTGTGTTACTGGCGTGATGACGACGTCACACTTTCTTAGAAACACCTGACTCTTCTCCCGTGTTTGCATTTTAATTACATGTTTACGTCATAAACATCAGTACTCACTGTGGTGTGACGTAACTAAATCATATGTTGTTGTTGTCGTCCAATGTGCTGAGTATGAGCTGGACCCCAGAAACCCTGTTTTCCGACTTCCCTCAAACGCCCCACAGGAACCGCAGTTTTATCAAACGCTCGGTGAACGTGACGACGAACCGTCGGGTCGGTAACGATGCTATGTTTCCATTCACCGGCTGACTGCTGCACCTCCGTTCTGACGTTTGACTCCTTCGACCGAAACAGGAAGAGCGCTAACGCTTCCGGTTCGAGTTTTCCAAAATAAAAGCGTCAAGCGTATAAAGATAAAGAGATAAAGAAGTCGTGTGCTGTCAGTTGTGGAAAATATAATTACATTTACCTGAGTACGGTGCTGAAGGATGATTTTTCATGAGTATTTGGCATTATTTTACAGATCTATTGATTCATTGATCTAATTGAGCTGCTGATTATTTCTCCAGTAATGGAATGAAGACATTAATCTTTTTTATTATTATTGTTGATTTCAAAAGATATATTTTGATTAGAAAATAAAACCTGAATCACGAAAAGTGTGAATTTAAAAAAACAAAGAAAAGATTTTATTGTGAAATCCCTCCCCGGAAGTCCCATGTTTTGTAGTCCTTCAGCTCGGCTGTGTTGTAACGTGCAGTAAGGTCACACACAGGCGGTTCACAGCAGCTAACACAGCTGATTAAAGTCAGTCCACGGTGCGGATGAAAGTTACTGTTCGACCTCTGTCTGATGTTTCATCGGTTCAACCAGAGGAGTCGGTTTCAGTCGGGTTCATTCGGGAACATTCGCCGACAGGTGAGTCAACCTGCTCGGGTCTTAACGTCACTTAACGCTGTTGTAGGTTAATTTAAACGTGAACAGATGTAACGGTTTGTTTTCACTGCAGCTTAACGTTCGCTGGTTTTACTCTATGAGCTAACAGGCTAACAGCTGCTAACACTACAACTACCACAGTACTACTGCAGTACTACATGTAGGCTACTTGTACTGAGTGATGTTCCTGCATATCTGTCCTCCTTTAACTTCAAAATAAGAGCAACGACCCTGTTGAAATCCTGTGTTTTATGTTTATTTATGCTGCATGTGCTGAACAGGAAGTGAAGAGTCAGAGTGAAGTGAATCTGACTGTAAAACATCAGTGTTTTCATTTGGTCAGTGATGCGTTCAGGTGTTCACTCAGGTGAAGGAGCTTCAGCTTTTAAAGGTTGTTTTTATACAAAAATCCTTATGTTTGTGATCAAATACAAATAATGACACACCAACATCTTCATGAAGTGAGGCAGGAGCAGCTGATCTACACACCTCCACCTGCCGTCCACTTGCTGAGGGATCAGTCAGCTGTTGTCTCATGATCTGTTTTATTGTTGTTCTGATGTCAAATCATCTGAAACTGTGTGTTTCTTGTTTACAGCCAAACATCAGGTCCCGCCTCCTCGTCTTCTCAGCCAGTCACAGCCCCCACCCCACCCTGCAGAAAACAACTGAAGACGTGCGTTAAGGGTCCACTGTGAAACCATAACCCTGATCCTGGAGGAAGCTCAGCGATCGACTGATCTGGAGCCAGTGACGCAGTCGGACCAGTGGTCGTCAGCTGACATGTTGCTGTAGCCTCCTGCTCAGCTGAGTTCTGATCCTCTCTGCTCTCGGAGGAGAAACTTTGGCCTGGTGGTGGAGGTGGACGTTGTGCGATGTCTCGTCACAGTAAGCTGCAGAAGCAGGTCCTGGCTCTGTACCGGCAGTTCCTCCGGGCCGGTCGAGACAAACCGGGCTTCATCCCCCGAATCCGAGACGAGTTCAGGGACAACGCTCGCATCAAGAAGACGGATGTGATGCACATCGAGTACCTGTACCGGAGAGGACAGCGGCAGCTGGAGCAGCTGAAGGACGTCAACACCAAACAGCTGGGCTCCTTCTCCAAGCCCAAAGACCAGAGCTGACCTCCGACCTGCACCACCTCATCATGTGACCTCCAACGGCACCAACAAATAACAAATACCTCCTATAGACTGGGTCCTTACCAAAAATGTCTTTGTTGCATTCATGTCCAGTGGGGAAACAAGCGCTCAGTGTGAAGGGAACATGCAGTGTGATGAAATAAATATCACAAGAACGTTGTGGACATTTGGAAAGCTGCTGCTTTCGGGGGGGTGACTTTACAAATATGATTTATCTATTATTTACAACATGTATGAAGAACATGATGTCATTTCCTAAATTAAACTATAAGCACATAATCCTGATTAACTCTAATTTTATTTTGAAAGACTCTGACTACTTCCTCCACCACTTACAAAAGAACCTGTAAATGATCATTAGATTTTTCTGCTCAGTTCAAACAGTGAGAGTCGTGGAGGTCTCGTGCTGACCGCTGGGGGCGGCAGAGGGCCGAGTCTGAGCTCGGACACCGGCGAAGAAGAAGAAGCAGAAGAAGAAGAGCGTAAACAGGAAGTAAACAGGAAGTGAGCCCCCTCTCGCCCCGCAGTCACACAGTCGTGTCGGTCTCATATTTTCCGTGTATCGTTGTGAAAACAGCGGGTTCAGCTTCAGCGCGCGGCCTCACGTGACCTCCGCACGGTCGGTGTGAGCTGGAACTTCCCGCCGTTTTTGTGTCGTCGTCGTTTCTTCGTGTGTGTGTTTTTTTCAGCCATGTTCGGCTCAGGAGGAGAAATGACCAACGCTCAGTTACTTCAACAGGTAATAACGTTAATTCATCACACCGAGCTCACCTGAGAGCACAGGTGAGCCGTTTAAAGACCAGAGATGACGTCACCCTGACACAGACCGTTCAAAGTCCTGCGGCTTCTTCAGGAGGAAAAACACGATGAGTAAAGAGGTGGATCAACAAACGTCAGATATCAACACGAACAGTCATCAACCTGTATCATGTGATTCAAATGTGTTGTGTTGTTAAAGTAGATTCGACTGTGGTGAAGTTCAACGCCGCACTACGGTGGCCCCGAGGGCTCAGCTCACGGCAGCGTAACAAAACACACAGTTTATATAGACGACAGTTTTAACACACGAGCTGCACGGACTCACGGCAGGAGTGTTTCTGAGGCACAAAAAACAGATGGTCGATTAATCAGTCAGTCAATCAATCAATCATAATCAGAGAGTCATTTACAGTTGTTTCAACAATCAGATAATTCAGGTCTTTATGTGAAACCTTATGATCTCACCAAACAGATGCAACACACGAGGCTTTAGGGAATGAGATCAGTTGTTTCTGGATCAATCAATCAATAGATGATAATCAAACCCACCAATAAGAACAAGCTGCAGCTCTTCAGCAGCTGCCACGCAGACTTTTCTGAAACTCTCACAGGATTTTAAATCTCAGGTACAGACAAACGTGGCTCAGGCAGTGCTGATAGATAATCAATACTTTAAGGTCAGAGGTCAGATTATTCTGTGTCCTGTAAAACAACGTGTGGCGTTGTTTCAGTGCAGTGAGGCTCAGGTACAAAGGAGCGTCACGAGCTAACACCGAGTTCCTTAATGTCACATGCTCTCATCACCCAGATGTTCAGGTCCATTATCCAGATGTTCAGGTCCATCACCCAGATGTTCAGGTCCATCACCCAGATGTTCAGGTTCTCTGTGGCTTCAGACTTTCAGTCACAGACGTTGACCCTGACCCTCATCGTCACTTCCTCCTGAGGACGTGTTGACGCTCTCTCTGTTACAGATGTGTAAATGTTTGCAGTGTAACCGTTGGAAACCTGCGTTGTGCCTTTTGTTAACGTTCCCAGTCTGAACGAGTTGTAATTCAGCAGATAAAACATGAAGACGCCGCAGTAAACGTTAAGTGTCCTCCTCCTTCCTGCAGATGGCGCTGTTGCAGTGGCTGTCCTCTCAGACGGAGCAGGACCGCACCATCCTGGCTGCGATCACGGGCTTCGGGGTCGGCAGAGAGCTGCTGAACCGCTTCACCGGCCGGGACAAGGTGGACGCCTACAAGGTGTGTGTTGTCTCACAGTCAGCTGATCAGTGTCACCGTGGAAGAACCTGGAACCTGACTCACTGTGTGTGTGTGTGTGTGTGTGTGTGTGTGTGTCACAGAGAGAGTGTATCCTCGGCATCTCAGAGTTTGTCCGTCAGAACCCGGGCGCCTCGCAGGCCCAGCTCAACGCCGAGGTGGAGAAGAGAGTTGTGGTTTTTGCAGCTCGGGTCAAAGCTCTGGAGTCGGCGCCGTTCCTCTGACTGTCCCCGTGAAGAGCGGCGGCAGCAGCAGCAGCAGCAGCAGCGTCCACCTGAACCTGCTGCTCATGTTTTTGTTTTACTCTGTTTTCATACATGTTCTTTGTAATCGACTGTGTTTTTGTATTTGTAACCCTGCAGATACAGGAAGTGACCAGAGCTGGCGTGTTAGCACGCTGACCTCAGGACTGTGTTGAATGGTGCCTTTAAACACCTGTCATTAATTTCTCACTCAAGAAATCAAACGTTGAAAGTCTCTGAAAAGGTCTTGGCTTTGTCCTGAGGAGGAGGAGGAGGAGGAGGAGGAGGAGGAGGAAGCTCAGTGCTGTGACTTTTCACAATAAAGTGCTCTGTGAACACAGGCTCATGTTGTTGCTCTGAGCCGGATAACAGCTGGACTGGTGAGTAGGGAACCTGTCAACATGTCACACACACACTGACAACACTAACACTGTGTTCAGCTGTGACGTGTGCTGTGGGCATCAGACACGCGACACACACTCTGAGATTGAGACACTCAACTGATTTTGTCGCTTGAATGAAAAATCCCAGGTCAACAAACAGCTCATCTTCCTGACCCACGTGCTGACCCACTGCAGGAGCTGCTGCATCGCTCCCTCCTGGCGCCATCAACTCTGTCATTCACACCCCCTTCAACCTCGAGTTCTGCACGGCCTTCATCAGTACCCTGCACTGCTGAGGGGGGGGGGGCACAGAGACACAGACAGAGTTCAGGCTAAGACTCCAAACCCAAAAACCTATTGTCCATCAGATTTTCTCATGTACAAATATATTTATATATAAATATTGCTTACAGAGCTCTACACTAACATGTTGATGTTAAGTAATGTTTAAGTAGCACATTATTTAACCTTTAAATAATGTTAATGGTCCAATGTGACACAGTTTTACATTAGAGAACAGTGAAAACACCATTAACATTTTTGTTGACCTCTGATGTGACCCAGAGGTTTTTTTTTTTATCAGTTTAGAGTAATCTGGAAGAATCGTTATGTAAAATGTGACAGTCATTTATATATTTATATTTACTGACATGAAAAAAACTTGGGGGGGGGGGCGCGCCTACAGGCCAGAGCTCTGTGTATATCTGGAGCAGGAACAATAAAACAATGATCAGTATTCATGTAGACCACATGCGGACACGCTTCGCTCCACGACTGAAAGGAAAGGAAAACTTCCCAGCGCTGGGATTCCGGGGGATTCCTCCTGAAGTTTCCCGGGACGGTCCCTCTGCGGCCATTTTAACGTTCTCCCGCCCCCGACCCCCGGTGCCCGAACCGACGCTGCTGTTTGGCTGCGGTTTTCGGTTGGTCCCGCCTATCGCAACCATCCGTATTTGTAATTGGATAATGTCGCTGTGACGTCAGCGTGGCGCCCCTTTCTGATTGGCTGGGAGAAAATGGCGGGGGGGAAGCTGCGGGTTTAAACATAACAACACACGGAGCTCTCTCAGCCTTCAGACCAACGTCTCGTCCCCGGGTGCTGTCTCTGTTTGGGCCGGTGAAGCAGTGATACCGCCGGGATGGATGTTTCTCAGCATGACGGGGAAGTGGCGGAGGTTTCCGACAAACTGGAAAAGTAAGTTGAAACAAAGGCTGACGCGTGTGCCAACGATTAGCGACAGTTAGCATCAGTGCTAAAGTGCCACCGGTTAACACAGCTGATGTGCGCATGTGCAACAGTCACAACCGTTTTCTCTCTTTAGAACATGTCAACTTTTATTATTATTATTTCAAGGCCCGAACCCGAACCGGAACACACCGACCCGGGTCCTCCTGTATGTTATGGGCCCGAACCAGCGCCTCCGGTCGGCCGGAGCTCTCTCTGTCTGTCTCTGTCTGTCTCTCTGTCTCTCTCTCTCTGTCTGTCTCTGTCTGTCTCTCTGTCTCTCTCTCTCTGTCTCTGAGCAGACTTCATTTCATCTTGAACAAACCTGATTCTCAGCAAAGATGGAAAAATCCTCTCAAATCGATCTGTTCTTACTGTTTAAAAGAGGAAGAACAGAAGGAAAGAGACGAGGAATAAACACGTTCATTCACATGAACTGACAGGAAACAGAGACAGACCTGGTCCACTGCTCATAACATTTATTGATCCCACACATGGGCAATGTGATAGATAGATAGACAGACAGACAGACAGACAGATAGATAGATGATAGATAGATAGACAGACAGACAGATAGATGATAGATTGATAGATGATAGATAGATAGACAGACAGACAGACAGACAGATAGATAGACAGACAGATAGATAGATGATAGATAGATAGATAGACAGACAGATAGATGATAGATTGATAGATGATAGATAGATAGACAGACAGATAGATGATAGATTGATAGATGATAGATAGATAGACAGACAGACAGACAGACAGACAGATAGATAGACAGACAGACAGATAGATGATAGATTGATAGATGATAGATAGACAGACAGACAGACAGACAGATAGATAGACAGACAGATAGATAGATGATAGATAGATAGACAGACAGACAGATAGATAGATAGACAGACAGACAGACAGACAGACAGACAGATAGACAGACAGATAGAGAGACAGATAGAGGTGGATAATCAGTCTGATTGGATTATGATTATTGAGGTCTTGATTCAGTTACCATCCAATTTTCAGTTATTAACTATTCTCTCTGTTTCTTGATGCTAAAATAAATAAATTAAAAAAATATTTGGGGATTTTATAATCGACTCATTCGTCCATGATATAATCAGGATGAATCAATAATCAGTTTTGGGCAGGCTGTGTGAATTACTGAATAAAGGAGTGATTGGACCAGTGGACATTTCTCTAACAGCTGTGGTTACTGATACTTTCCAGACCTGACATTATTGATCATCATATTATAAATCACATGTATCTGTAAACCTCTGACATCGTGGTGTCCAGCCTGGGCTCACAGCTGAAGTCTGGCTCTGGTGCTGACCCTGCCTTTGTCTCCGCAGGTCTTTATCCATGGACACAGGCGACAAGATGGAAGCTTACCACAGGTAACGCTGAGAAGAACGCAAACACACGTTTCCTCTTTACCCCGGGAGTCAGCTGTTAGCGTTAGTGGCTCAGACAGTATTTATTCTCTGTTTTGTTTAAATTACATTGCAGCACACCATCAACCAAAAGCCACAGTCACATGATGTTGTTCACCTGTGGAGGCTCAGTGGACTCGTCCTCCTCTGTCTACCACAGTGGTCCAGGACTGGACTTTGACACTTTGCTCATCTCTGGAAATGTAACCACTACAGTTTTTTCTTTGACATACTAATGTTTTTTTTTGTTCCTTTCAGATTCATTCAGGACGGTAAAGATGCTGCCAAACAAGGGGACGTGCACAAAGCTCTGGAGCTCTTCAAACTGGGCTACAACCTCCACCAGAGTCAAAAACTTCAAATGAGGATAAAGAAGATTGAGGAGTTTATTGCTCAGAATGAGTCGGAGGAGGAAGATGAAGAGTTTGTTAACGTCAACAACAGCGGCCTGATGCTTTTTAAAGACCTGCATGACAAGCTGTATGACTACCAGAGGAACGGCGTGGCCTTCCTCTACAGTCTCTACAGAGATGGGCGTAAAGGGGGGATCTTGGCGGACGACATGGGTCTTGGTAAAACCATTCAGGTGATCTCTTTCCTCTCAGGTATGTACGACAATGAGCTGGTTAAATACACTTTGCTGGTCATGCCAACATCACTCATCACAAACTGGACCAAGGAGTTTGCTAAATGGACTCCTGGCATGAGGGTCAAGGAGTTTCATGGTACCAGCAAAGGAGAGAGGACCAGGAACTTGGAGAAAGTTCAGAGGAGAGGAGGCATCATCATCACCACGTACACTATGCTCATGAATAACTGGCAGCAGCTGTCCTCGTATCATGGCAAAGAGTTCACCTGGGACTACATGATCCTGGATGAGGCTCACAAAATAAAAACCACGACCACCAAAACAGCCAAAAGCGCCTATGCCATACCGTCAAAGAACCGAGTTCTTCTCACAGGAACTCCAGTCCAGAACAACTTGAGAGAGATGTGGGCGCTCTTCGACTTTGCTTGTCAGGGAACTCTGCTTGGCACAGCAAAGACATTCAAAAGTGAGTATGAAAACCCCATCACGCGGGCCAGAGAGAAGGACGCCACTCCGGGAGAGAAGGCTCTCGGTTTCCGGATGTCTGAGAACCTCATGGCCATAATCAAACCGCACTTCCTCCGCAGGACAAAATCAGAGGTGCAGAACAAGAAGATGAACGGCGCACATCCTCAGACAGAGACAGGGTCGGACGGCAGTGACAGCCGCGTCCCACAGGAACAAAGAGACTCTGGAGCAGTAATGCCATCACTGACCAGGAAGAACGACCTGATTGTGTGGACTTACCTGAGCGCCGCCCAGGAGGACATCTACCGACAGTTCATTTCACTGGACCACATCAAGGAGCTGCTCCTCACCACCAGGTCTCCTCTGGCCGAATTAACCATTTTGAAAAAGCTTTGCGACCACCCGAGACTGCTCTCCGCCAGAGCCATCGCCAAGCTGGGTCTGGAGGAGAGTACAGCTGAGCACCAGCACAGTGACGAGGTGGAGACGGACACTCACAGCATCGCCAACGTTCCTGACCAAACGTTGATATCCGAGTCTGGGAAACTCGTTTTCCTGTTTGCGCTTCTTGAACAGCTCAAACAAGAAGGCCACCGTACGCTTGTCTTTGCTCACTACAGGAAGGTGCTGGACATTATCGAACGCATCCTGGGCAACAGAGGCTTCAAAGTGCTGAGGCTGGACGGTACAATAACGCAGATTGCCGAGAGACAGAGGCGCATCACCTTGTTTCAGACAGACAAGCGATACACTGTCTTCCTCCTGACCACCCAGGTGGGGGGGGTCGGCATCACCTTGACAGCAGCAAACAGAGTAGTGATCTATGACCCCAGCTGGAACCCGGCGACCGATGCCCAGGCCGTGGACAGGGCGTACCGAATCGGCCAGACCGAGAATGTGGTCATCTACAGGCTGATCACGTGCGGCACAGTGGAGGAAAAGATCTACAGACGGCAGGTCTTCAAAGACTCCCTCATCAGACAGAACACCGGAGACAAGAAGGACCCGTTTAGGTACTTCAGCAAACAGGAGCTGAAGGAGCTTTTCACCCTGGAGGACACCCGGTCCTCATCCACACAGCTACAGCTCCAGGCCCTACATTCCCGACACCGGCAAACAGATCCTGAGCTGGATGAGCACATCGCCCACCTGCACGCCATGGAGATGTTTGGGATCTCTGACCACGACCTCATGTTTTCCCTCGATGTCAAACACAGCGAAGCCCTGGAGGCCCAGGAGGAGCTCAACTACATCGAAGGGCGGGTCCAGAAAGCCCAAGAGCTAATGAGGGCGGAGTCAGACTTGCAAATGCAGCTGGTGGAGAGTATGGCTTCCAGCACAGAGCCGGCCTGGCTCAGACAGCCAGTGGACAACAACAAGAGAGAGCGGTCACATGAGAGAAAACCAAATCCAAGACCAAGTCCTTCAATTCCTCCGCACAACAGCAGCTTAAACGGCTCTGTGGTCGTTGTAGAGCTGGACCACTCGGGTTCTAGCAAAGAGGACGTCCAGCAGCATCTGAGCAACCAAGTCATAAATCTAACAGCAGACGAGAGTGTGACGGAGCCTGGCGCAGAGGTTTCAGAGCAGAAGCTGGAGTCACCGAGGCACAAGTCACCCCGTCAGGACCGGAGCGGTGTGGAGGCTGCAGAGGCCTCCAGTCAGGAGGTGATGGAGCAGTCTTTGGGGCAGTGGAGGCTGCTGGTGCTGCAGCAACTGAGGAGGCAGATGTCTCCATGACAGAACTAACGGAGCGGTCTGCGGTGTCGGAGGCTGCGGTCACTCCAGCAACTGGAAGCAGCCAACACTACGTCACAGCAGTGGATGAACAAAATGAGCTGTTGAATGGAACCGCACACGTGAACGCTGACGACTCAGAGATGGACCTGGGCCACGCGTACCTCACACCTCTGCACAACAAAAGACTGTCAATCCTACAAGCCTCCAACTCAAGCTTCAAAGCAGAAACATCATCCAGAATCAGCAACGGCCTCGAGTCCTTTGAAGGCAACTTCAACTTACAGCTGGAGGACAGCGACATGTTCTCAGACAACGACGTTGAGGAGAAGGAGACGGAGAAGGAGACGAAGACGGAGGCGGAGACGGAGGCTGAGGAGAGGAAGCTGCTGTCACAGCTGCAGCTCGAGGGCAGTTTCAGCGTTGATAAATCTCTGCATGAGTGGCAACACAAAGACACACGAAGCCTCAACAAGGGCCACACGCCTGGAGGAGAGGCGTCCATGAATGAGTCCATCATAGCTACCAGGAGGAAAAGAGCAGCGGTGATCTATGATGATGATGATGATGATGAAGATGATGGTGGTGATGACGACACCGAGAAACAACTTGAAAACTCCTTCCAGGTGCTTGGAGCCTCCACGCCAAAGTCAGCGCCCTCTGGCTCCACCCCCCGTCGGTCCAGGAAGAGCATTGGGGGAAACACCTCTGTGGCCTCCCGCCGGTCCCTCCTCCTGTCAATCATCGAAAACATGGAGAACGCCAACCAGGACGTGGCTGATGAGGAGGACGAGGAGAACAATGACAGTGAGGCTGAAGAGGCAGACGAGGAAGACGTCGTCGATCCATCGTATGACGAGGTGAGTTTGGACGAGACAAACTAAACATCAAAACAAAGCTGAATAATTCACATTTTCAATTTAGTCACATGATGCGTTCAAAGATGTTGAGATGCTGAGAAACTAAAGCTGCTTCACCTGTCCACCACGTCAGAGGTGTGTTCAGGTCAAAGAGTCTTTATCGCTCTGTTGACGGGGTGGGATTTTAAAATCTGACCTTTGACACACAGGAGGAGACCACCGGAGAGACCCTGGACACGGAGGAGGAGGAGGAGGAGGAGGAGGAGGAGGAGGAGGAGGACTCAGAAGTCCTCAGTAAATCAGGAGAGGACATGAACAGCGACCTGGAGCAGTCAACAGGTGACCTGGAGCTGACCTCCACCGAGACACTGGACCAGTGCACCGTCGAGACCAAAGTCATCCAGTCTGAGGACAAGAGCTACGAGTCCCTGGTCAGCAGCGGGAGGGAGTGCTACAGCAAAGGACAGCTGGACGACGCCCTCGGCTTCTTCCTGAAAGCGATCGACCTCCAACCTGGAGATCCTGAGATCCAGCTGCTGACGATCCAGCTGTACCGGCAGCTGAGCCAGAGGAGGTAGAGGCCGAACGCACGGCAGCCAGCGCCACGTCTCACCCCAGACCAGCAGCTTGTCTGTCCCTCTGAACGCATCATTAACATGTTGCTGTTCAGCAGGTATGTTTGATACGTTCACCACCTGCAGTCAGTCACAGGATCTGGTTTTAAATGAGCGACATCTGTCTCTGCGTTTGCTGTGGTCGAGACGTGGCTCAGTGTGTTTACACACGGCTACAACACTTTGAAACTAATATATTGATCAGTCATTTTCATCATGTTTTCATTGATTTGGCTTCATAATAACTCTGATCCTTTAGTTTTACCGTTAGTGAAACTGCAGGGACGTGTGTGGATCTGACGTGTGGACTCAATGATTATTTTACAGTGACATGTTCACGGCTCCTCGAAGGGAAATAAAATCTGTTTTGTTCCAACTGCTGCTCGTTTGGGCTTTTCACAGCTTCACACACTGTCACACTGTCATCCATCTTTATCCAGTCAGTGTCTCAGACTCCATGTTTCCCTTTAAATGTCTGAGCCTAGTTTTTATAGTTTTTATCACCTGAAGACAAATGAAGCAGGTGAACGTGTCTTCACGGAGGTCTCCCATTGGCTGAGCGGCGGCCGACGTTTTAAAGGTGTGTTTGAATCCAGCGCCCATACCTCCCGGGGGGGCGGAGACTCAGTGAAGGTCGAACTTTTCGCGGGACCGTTTCACCTCGATCAAACGGTGATAAACATATGATGGAGAAGGCGTGGGCTTGAGCTTCTGAACTATTTTCACCTCAGCTGGAGATTAGTTTTGTCACGTGAACAGAAATGAAGCATAGTTTGACTTCAAAATAAAAGCCTCACGGTGAATGTGGTAAGAAGAGACACAAATTATTACAACAAAACAAAATACATGTAAAACTCTGAGTTTTGGTTTCATTCATGTAAGACCCGCCCCCGCGTGGTATCAGGTATCAGGTATCGTGTGTGTGTGTGTGTGTAGCCTGCAGTCTACTGCGAGCAGGCTCGTGAGGGGTGTGACTCTTATCTTGAAGTTGGACACCGGAAGCAGGGGGGCGTTTCCGCTGAGTTGAGGCTTTCTCAGATGGTTCTTAGATGGTGGAGTTGTGAAGCCGCCGAGTTGTCCGCCGCCCGGAGAGAGGACACACTTTACCGACACACACCGGCGAACGGCCCCGGTTCGACTTCCAACACAGTCACCGAAGGGACGAGGCGGCGGCGGGAGACGTGGGAGCCGCGGCGGGCGGGACGCTCCCGGAGGATCGTCAGGCGACGCGGACGGGAATGGCTCGGCCGAGGAAGAAACCCGCTGCTCGGTGTGTAGCATGACGCTCTGCGGGGGCACAGTGCTGGAAGACAACAACAGGAAAACAAACAACAACAACAACAACAAGAGAAGGACGAGGAGGACTGTGTGTGAGAGAGCTGCTGCCCGGTGACGTTTATTATCCGTAGAAGAAGAAGAAGAAGAAGAAGAAGATGGGAGGGAGCGCGGAGCTGCTGGAGGTCTGCGGTCTGTTGCTGTTACTGAGCGGAGCGGCGGTGTGCACAGGTCAGAGAGTGTGTGTGTGTGTGTGTGTGCGTGCGTGTGTGCTGTAATAGACCTGTACTTCAGTATACTACAGTACGACATTATTACGCTGCTCTATTACACCGTACTACCATGTAGTACTGCACTACTATTGTTTACTGATATTACACTGTTAACTTACACACTGTACTACACATTACTGCCGTGTACACCTCAGTACTACACACTGTACTACACATTACTGCTGTGTACACCTCAGTACTACACACTGTACTACACATTACTGCCGTGTACACCTCAGTACTACACATTACTGCCGTGTACGGCTCAGTACTACACACTGTACTACACATTACTGCCGTGTACACCTCAGTACTACACACTGTACTACACATTACTGCCGTGTACACCTCAGTACTACACATTACTGCCGTGTACACCTCAGTACTACACACTGTACTACACATTACTGCCGTGTACACCTCAGTACTACACACTGTACTACACATTACTGCCGTGTACACCTCTGTACTACACACTGTACTACACATTACTGCCGTGTACACCTCAGTACTACACACTGTACTACACATTACTGCCGTGTACACCTCTGTACTACACACTGTACTACACATTACTGCCGTGTACACCTCAGTACTACACACTGTACTACACATTACTGCCGTGTACGGCTCAGTACTACACACTGTACTATGTGCTCTGTATCTCTGAGCGGTGAGAGTTTGACAGCCATCGTGGGAGTTGTAGTTGTAGTTCTGTGTGTAGTCCTGTGATGGGGAGGGGGGTCAGGTGTAGCTACCTGTCAGACTGACCACGCCTCCATGACGCAGCGCTGCACTAGACGTCTCGTTGTGACATCACTAAGAGGTTTAAAGTTTACAGACTGGACCTTTAACTGAGGACGGAAACGCTTTCTGGGTCAAATTCCAGCCGGGACCTCGGTGACCTCTGACTCACAGCTCCGTCGTCACGGCAACGCACGGCTGAGAATGAGCGTCGCCATGACGGTTCACTAAGTGCACTTTGTCCTCCGTGCTCTGATTGATCACAAGAGAAATCACAACTTAGGATAAGATATTGATTTGTTGTTTCTTCAGGGTGTGTGTGTGTGTGTGTGTGTGTGTGTTTCTTTGGCAGCTTGAGTGTTAAGCAGCTTAGTGTCGTCGGCCCACGACTCGCTCAGGATGTAAACCCTGTTTAACACTCTGACTGTGTGTGTGTGTGTTTGTGTGGTGTGTGGTGTGTGTGTGTGTGTGTGTGAGCTCACAGACAGTGAATCTGAATCCGGACTCTTGAGTGATTACATTTACAGGAACCAGCAGCAATTCAGCCAAACACACACACACAAACACTCACACACACACACAAACACTCACACACACACACAAACACTCACAAACACTCAAAAACACTCACACACACACACACACACACACACACCCAGTTCCCTGAATGATGACTCACTCTGTTTTTTTTCCTCTGTACCGAACACGAACAAACTGCTGAGACGTTCTGTGGAACAGGAGCGCTCACTCTGGGGTTTTTCCACTGCACTGGTCCAACAGTGTCAGTCAGCACTTCCTGTCTGTGGACCAATCACTGCTCAGCGACTACACCATGCTGTAGTGTGGGTGTTAATGTTACCTGGTGAACTCACTGTATCCCACAATTCACAGTGAAGTGAACAACCGATGGTCACTAACCAAGCAATATATCCCATAATGCACTGCAGTTGGCATTGATCTGGAATGTGATTAACTGTGTGAATGAGTGAGTGATTTCAGACACAACCATGGTGTCAAGATGGCGGCTGTGGTTCACCCAGTGAGAGGGTGACCTGGTTTCTGATGTTTGTCTGGTGTGAACGAGGTCAGGTGTAGTTTAGCTGGCTTCTGATTGGCTGGTGAGAAGGTGAAGCTCCTCTGAGCTCTGTGATAGGGCTTCCACAGCGGCAGGGCTCCCGAACCCAGTTTTAACGGGCCGGCGCTTTCAGACTGAAAAATCGGTTGTCAAGGGAACCAAGACATAGTTGGTTTTTCCCTGTGAACCGTGACATCATCAGTGGGCGTGTCCTATTCTAGGCTGTGAAGACAGGCGGTGGTCCGCTGCAGAAACGAGACGTTTGGTGGAGATTCAGGCGTCGACAGAATTTCAAGAAAAGCCAGGAAGCAGCAGAAGAAAGAACCAGGTGAATGAGTTTCCCTCTGGGCTTCATGAAGTGAAGGCGTCCTCTGACCCTGGGGGGCAGAAGGTGGAGGGGGGGTTCACTCCAACACACCACATCATTCATACACTGAAGAAACTGGAGAAGGAGCCGAGACAGCAGGGATGTTCCACCGTCGTGTTCACGTCACCTGAGGAACGTGCGCCCACTTTGGTTCCACTTCAACTGGTGGCACCAAGGTTCTGAGACTCCAGGACCAGGACCAGAACCAGAACCAGAACCAGGACCAGGACCAGGACCGTGTCTGTCTGAAAGCACCTGGACTTCCTGCTGACGTCACCTCTGCATGAACGTTTCTCTAACGTCGCTCTTCGACGCCCCAGTGTCTCCCAGAACCTGCCGCTTTTCCAGGCTCCTCAGAACAACTTTGACCTCTGTCTGTGTGGTGTGTTAGAGCAAGAGCACAGATCTGGATCTGGATCTCAGACACAGATCTGGATCTGGTGAGTGTCTCCTGATCTGGTCTCAGATGTTTGAAGTGAGATCTTTATTTAAACAGTGACGGAGCAGCTGTGACAGTTTTAGTAGAGGGATGTGAAACCTCAGAGAAGGAGGACAAGGAGCAGGAGGAGGAGGAAGTGTGAGGGAGGATCATGTGATTCAGTGGGTGGAGATGTACGTGATGGACGACAGGGAGTGTGTCAGCGACCAGAGAGGAGACGTCCTCTGTCCTCTGTCCTCTGTCCTCTGTCTCCTGGAGGACAGAGGAGAAACAGTGAAGTGTCCCTTTAAATGAGCTGGAGCTGAGGGACAGTGAAAACACTGTGGTACAGTACAGAGCGGAGAAGATACCACATGGTAGTAGTACTCTGTGTACTCTGTTACTGTTTGATGCAGTACATCATGTAGTATTGAGCTGTCAGTGCAGTATTATTCAGAAGTGGTTCAGAGTACTAACACACACATTCAATGGAGGAAAACAAGCAGCAGTGACATGAGCACAAAGCCTTGATGTAACAGACAGAGGTCAGAGGTCAGAGGTCACGGAGGTCGTGACACCCACAGAACCTCTCTGCACCAGAGGCAGGAGGCTCCACTCCTCTGAAAACTATCAGTGATCAGTGACGGACGGCGCCAATCAAACACCAGATCCAGTGTGAGTCACACTTCCTGTTGATGATGTCACCGATGTCTGTCACAAAGTACACACACACCTGCACACACCTGCTCACACCTGGTGTTAACCTGCATCCCCAGTGATCTGTCACAGTGATAGGCTCTGAGTGTAGAGTGGGCGGTCCTTCAGATGATGTCAGCGAAGTGGGCGGTCCTTCAGATGATGTCAGTGTCTGCAGGTCTTGAACAGCCTGGAACACATGTATGTGTGTGTGGTGTGTGTGTGTGTGTGTGTGTGTGTGTGGTGTGTGTGTGTGTGTGTGTGTTCTGTATGAAGCTGAATCAGTGTGTGTTGTGTCTCTGTCTCACCTGCAGACTCCCAGACTGAACACCTGTCCTCCTACCAGCTGACCGTCCCTCGTGTCCTGGGGGGGCGGGTGAGGCGGGACGTGGACGGACGACCGCCCAATCAGGTAACGAGCTTTTCTCTCTGTTTGTTTTACTTCCTGGTTTCTTTCTGACTCTGGTGACCTCTGACCTCAGGAAAGACTGACTCAGCAGCACAGGCTCAGCTGATTGGTCAGGCTCAGCTGATTGGTCACTTCCTGTCAGTGTGACCTCTGCTGTGTCAGAGGTCACACTGAGGCTGAAGGAGCCTGAACGGACAGAGTATTGATCCATTTCCAATGAATAAAGTGATGAGAACCAGTGCTTTTACTGTGGTACTTTAACTACAGGAAGTACTTTTACTGTGGTACTTTAACTACAGAAGTTATTTTACTGTGGTACTTGAACTACAGTATGTTAGTAATACTGGGCTGTAGAATGCAGGACTTTGACCTGTGATGCAGTATTTGTACACTGTCGTATCAGTACTGAGTTAAGGTGGAGCTGAGTTAAGGTGGAACTGAGTTAAGGTGGAACTGAGTTAAGGTGGAGCTGAGTTAAGGTGGAACTGAGATCAGAACCAAATGAGTTAATGGAAGGTGATACAATCTGGAAGCTGCTGAGTGAGTGTGTGTGTGTGTGTGTGTGTGTGTGTGTGGCCTGCAGTCATCAGTGTGTCTTATCTCTTTAACTGTTATATTGTAACTCCGTAGCTTATCTTATCTTAGCTTAGCTTAGCGTAAAGACTGTAAACAGGAGGAGCAGTTAGCGCTGCCTCAGTGGTGGAGCTCTGAATCTGATTGGCTGTCGGCTGCAGGACGTGTCTTGTGACTTGTTTACAAACCTCCTGCTCCTCCTCTGACCTCTGACCCCTGCTGTGTTAGAGGACACACGAGATGCTGTTGGCGGATGGATGATGTCGTCCACCGCTGACTTCCTGTCCTGACTCACCTCAAACACACACACACACACACACACACACACACACACACACACACACACACACACACACACACACACACACACAGGTGGCACGTGTTCATCTCTGCAGTAATCACATACCTGCTGGTAGCTGCTGCACTCTCTCTCACACACACACACACACACACACACTGAGGCTAATGACCTTGGACTTTAGTTTTCAGAGTCTTTGGACTGTTTGTAGTTTCACAGTTTGTGATCAGCTGATCTGATCTCTGTCTCTCTGGCTCCGCCTCCTCAGGTGTCTTATGTCATCACGGTGGAGGGAAATGATCATGTGGTTCATCTGGAGAGGAACGAGTAAGTCACGCACACACACACACACACACACACACACACACACAGAAACATGTGGTTGAATGACATCACATCAGACACGGCTGATTGGCCAATCACATCCATGATGTGGTGACATAATAACAGGTAACACACCTGACACACACCTGACACACCTGACATCATCAGCCTGTGTCCCCCCGTCGTCATGACAGTGATAGACATGCTGGGTGCAGGTTACTGTCAGCCCATCAACACGTTGTCATAGCTACAGCATCCTCGAGATGCTCCAGGATTATGGGATGTTCTCTTGTTGTTAATTAGGTTCCCGGCAGCGTAACCTGTTGTTATTCAGTATTCTTCTTCTTCTTCTTCTTCTTCTTCTCTTCTTCTTCTTCTCCTTCTTCTTCTTCTTCTTCTTCTTCTTCTCCTTCTTCTTCTCCTTCTTCTTCTTCTCTTCTTCTTCTTCTCCTTCTTCTTCTCCTTCTTCTTCTTCTTCTTCTCCTTCGTTCCTAACAAACCAAACTCTTGTACATTCAAACTTCATGAACTCCATCAGTCTGTTTCATTCACAAACTGTAGACGTATGAAACCTTTCTTGTCCCACAGCCTTTGCTCAGTTGACACCAGACGTGCTGCGACAGCATCTTCAGACCTCACAGAGTTCACACCTGGATGTTTGGTCTGTGAAGAGCTGAGCTGTAAACAGCAGTGTAAACATGTAGCAGCTGGTGAGCTCAGGGAGCTGGAGGCCGGCTCTTGGTCTCGGAGGCTGTGAGTTCAGGTCTCAGCTGAGGCAGAGTGGACGTTGTGATGCCGACGATCTTGTTGTCTCTGTTTCTCCCTGTTGTGTGTCTTGTTACTCAGCACTGACTCGACCACTGTTGTTGTTGTTGTTGTTGTTTACAGGCTGCTGCTTCCTGCAGACTTCACTGTGTTCACCTACAGCCAGAGCGGCTCACTGATCACCAGCAGACCACCTGTACAGGTAACACACACTGCTGCTTCACTCGCTCTCTGCTGTCTGTTGAAACAAGAGGTTTCCCACCAAGAGGCATGATGGGAGACTGTGTGTGTGTGTGTGTGTGTGTGTGTGTGTGTGTGTGTGTGTGCATTGATATTTCCTGTCTGCTGACCCACTGCATTCTCCACCCTGGGACTCTCTCTTTCTCTCTCTCACTCACTTCCTGTATCACTCCCAGAGGAGTGAGTAAAGCACTTCCTGTGTGTGTGTGTGTGTGTGTGTGTGTGTGTGTGTGTGTGTGTGTGTCAGGATGGAGCTCGTTTGTCCTCCTGTTCAAACACACTTTGATTCAAACGTCCATGTTGAT
>MU269996.1:840707-863207 GCA_021432705.1 Caranx ignobilis
CAGACTGGTGGACGTGGGAGAAGAGTGTGACTGTGGATCCCAGAAGGTCAGTGAACGTTACACAGTGAAGCTGGAGGAATAAAATGTAAACAAGAGGAAAACATTGGAGAGATGAACTTTATTTTGAAAGTTTATAAGTGTGTGTGTGTGTGTGTGTGTGTGTAGGAGTGTGAGGAGGACCCCTGCTGTGAGTATCAGACCTGTAAGCTGAAGCCTGGAGCTCAGTGCGCCTTTGGAGAGTGCTGCTACAAGTGTCAGGTAAACACAGGCAGCTCTGACCTTTGACCTTTGACCCCGAAGCTTTAACTGCTGTTATGTGGAGCTGACCGTGTGTGTGTGTGTGTGTGTGTGTGTTCAGTTCCGACCTGGGGGAACAGTGTGTCGCTCCAGTACAGATGAGTGTGATCTACCTGAGTACTGTAACGGCTCCTCCTCCCTCTGTCAGAGCGACGTCTTCTCCCAGGTGACTGACCCTTCCCATGATCCTCTCTGTCTGAGCCTCATCTAATTATCTTATTAACTAACTTCACTGTGTGTGTGTGTGTGTGTGTGTGTCAGAACGGGCAGCCCTGCAGGAACCAGCAGGCCTACTGTTACAATGGGAAGTGTCGGCACCACGATGGACAGTGTCAGGACATCTTTGGATCCAGTAAGAACACACACGCTGTTACAGCCTCATGCACTCATCTGTTCTCTGTTCATCCTTTCATTCTCTCTTTCCCCTTCTCCTCCTCCTCCTCCTCCTCCTCCCCCTCCTCCTCCTCCTCAGAGGCGAAGGCTGCACCTGAAATCTGTTTTAAAGACGTCAACAGTAAAGGCGATCGCTTCGGTAACTGTGGCTACCAGAACTATGGCTACAAGAAGTGTGAGAGCAGGTACACACACACACACACACACACACACACACACAGTGTAAACAGAGTGAGATGATGTTCATCTCTGTCTCCATAGAAACGCTCTGTGTGGGAAGCTGCAGTGCTCCAATGTTCAGGCGGTGACGGTCTTTGGGATCGAACCGTCGATCATCAGCACACCGATTGGTGGAGCCAAATGTTACGGAGTGGACTTCATGCTGGGATCAGACGTCCCTGATCCAGGGATGGTGAGCGAGGGGACCAAGTGTGGGGACAACAAGGTGAGGAGGGGGAGGAGGGGGGAGGGGGAGGGGCCCAGGAGGAGGAGGAGGAGGTGCTAATGCTCGTCTTCTTCTTCTTCTGTGTTCAGGTGTGTATGAACTTCGAGTGCCGCAGCGTCGACGTCCTGAGCTACAACTGTGATGTGGAGAAGAAGTGTCACGGACACGGGGTGAGACACGCCCACCTGTGCACCTGTCCACCAGGTGTCTCAGCTCGTCACACACTCACCTGTCTCTGTCCCCATCAGGTGTGTAACAGTAACAGGAACTGCCACTGTGAGGACGGCTGGGCTCCGCCTTTCTGTGAGGTCAAAGGTTACGGCGGCAGCGTGGACAGTGGACCCACGTGGAACGGTAAACTCACCTTCACACACCTGATGTCATCAGTGGACTCGTCCAATCAGAGCCCAGAACCTCATCATCAGATTCTAGATGGTCACATGATAAATGAAGTGGAACAGCAACTTATTGATCTCATTATTTATTGATCATCATTGATCATCATCATCATCATCATCATCATCATGAACTGGTCACTGTTCCCAGGCCTTGATCACTGATTGTCTTTCTGCAGTGGAACATATTCAGTAAATTATATGATATGATGTAAATGTAGATTCATGAGTGTTGCTGTCAATCAAACTCAACACTTCCTGCACAGACATTTCAAAGTAAAAGCGCGGTAGTTTTCAGTGCCTTGCTGTTTTTGGGAGGACAGAGTACTTCCTGTTTGACGTGAACCGTGTGTGTCTCCTCAGACAAGGACACGTCTCTCAGAGATGGTCTGTTGGTCTTCTTCTTCCTCGTCCTCCCTCTGCTCGCTCTGGGTGCGTTTGTTTTCCTGCGCAGGAACGAGCTGCTGCGACGACTCGGGCTGAGCCGCAGGAAGCGGTCGCAGGGCTTCCAGTGAGTGGCAGCTCCACGCTGAAGATCTGACTCCTCCCGTCTCTGTAGAGGAACGAGTGGTGATGATTCACTGACACGGGCTTTCTCTCACCTTCTGTCTTCAGAGCTGACGGAGCGGCTCCAGCCAATCCCAGCAGAGGACCGCCTCCCAGGACACAGCCTCCGCCTGTTGCCCGGGGCAACAACTACAGCATTGTCAGAGAAGGAGTGAGTTGACTGCCTGTGTGTGTGTGTGTGTGTGTGTGCGCGCGTTATCACTTCCTGTTTGTTTCATGATGTCAGAACCTTTCAAAATAAGATGACGTCTGTCCTGAACTATTTCATCTCTGACCACATAACAGATAATAACGATGAGTCACCTGTCACCTGTCACCTGTCACCTGTTGTGTTTGTTACTGTCAGTCTGGATGTTTCATTAGAACTAACTCACGTCTCTGCTCTCTCCACCTGAAGCACCACGCTCAGCTGCTGCCGCCACAGGAGGTAAAACACCCAGCAGTACTCACACTCTAATACTGCTGTGTACTACCTCTGTAGTACCTCTGTAGTACTTCTACCACTGCTCCCATGCTGCTGCTGTCTTCAGGTCTCTCTGTAGTTCTTCACATTAACTTTCATTTACTTTGGTTTCACCTGGTTTTCAGTGTTTCTGGTTCTTCGGGTGATGGTGGTTCATTAGTACGTCCTCTACCTGCCCTCAGCTCTTTATATTGAGTTTACATTAGCTTCAGGTAGCACAGAGCGGCTGTGTTCATGCACGGCACCATGTTGTCCCGTCACCTGCATGAGAAACTGCATCATGAGGAAATGAAATCAAAATGAACAAACAGGACATTTACACTAATGTGAAATGTGTGTTTCCTGTGTGTGTGTGTGTGTGTGTGTGTGTGTGTGTGTGTGTGTGTGTGTGTGTGATCAGGTGGTGGAGACCAACAGGACCACTCCCTCCTACGCTCAGAGGCCTCCCCCTCCTCCTCTGTAAGAACACGTCTTTATCCACAGGATGAAGTATCGATGAGTTTGATAAACCTCCATGTTCTTCATCTGGAAATGGTTAGCTTAGCTTAGCTTATCTTAGCTTAGCACAGACTGCTAGCTTCTAACACATGGGACAAATCTAGAGTTTGAACATGAATATGAACATAATGAAGCAAATTGTGAAGCCAGTGAATTTAGCTCAGCACTGATGAGGTCACTAGCTCCTGTCACTTGTTAGCTTATGTAGCTGTCAGTGTTTAGCATGTCGTGCTACATGCTACAACCTGGAAGGTGACAGTGACTGGAGCTAGAAGCTAATTGAGATGTTGGTCTTAGTGTTGACCTCTGATTTTTCTTTGATGTCTTCCTCAGAAAACCAAAACCTTCTGCTGCATCACAGCCGCTGGTGCCTCAAAGACCCGCCCCCGCACCACCTGTTTAACCATTCAGGGTACCCCATCCACCACACCTGGACGACACACTCTCTTCTCCTCCTGCACTTCTTCTTCTTCTTCTTCTTACCAGTCCCTTTCCCCTCAGAGCTGGTAACCTAGCAACAGCCAGGAAACAACCCAGGAGCCAAGATGGCAGCCGGCTCGCCCTGAAGCCAGCCGGGGTTGGACTACAAACTGGACCATCAGGAAACTGGATCCAGTCAGACTGGCCTAGGAATTTACCAAACAAACAGGAAGCAGCTACTGTCCTCCACAGCCCATCGTCACTCTGTCTCTTTACTTAAAGTCAGGTGAAACGTTGTCTGTCTTCAAACCGGCCAATCACATTCCCTGAACAGTCACCTATGACATCATCAAGCAAATACCAAATAACCAGCCAAACAGTGTCCTGCAGCAAACAGGAGCTTGTACGACATCATTTAGCTCAGTGGATAGATAACAGGCATTTAGGCTTGAGGACAGTATTACAGTGTGTCCTACCTGTCATGCTAATGCTAGCATCAGAAAACATTCACTGTGTTGTTAGCCAGCCACTTGATGGCTAACAGTGCTGTCGTTAGCCTCAGTCGCTATCAAACAGTTGCTCATCAGTTTTGTACAGGTCTCTCAGACGGTGTTAGTGGCTAACTGCTGGCTGGCTAATCAATGTTTGCTATCCATCCATCCTCCTCCACATACCCGGGGCCGGGGCGGGGGGGCAGCAGTCTGAGCAGGGACGCCCAGACCTCCCTCCCCCCGGACACCTCCTCCACCTCTTCCAGGAGGATCCCGAGGCGTTCCCTGGCCAGCCGAGTGACGTAGTCACTCCAGCGTGTCCTGGGTCTTCCCCGGGGCCGGGACATGTCTGGAGCACCTCCCCAGGGAGGCGTCCAGGAGGCATCCTGTCAGCTGGCTCCTCTCGATGAGGAGGAGCAGCGGCTCTGCTCCGAGCTCCTCACCCTCCCTCTGAGGGAGCGCCCCGCCTCCCTGCGGAGGAAACTCATCTCGGCCGCTTGTATCAGAGATCTAGTTCCTGTGGTCGTGACCCAGACAGAGCTGCTGGTGTATACGTCAGTGTTTATTTAGCCAGCCAGACGTCCTGGTAACACACGTCTGTACTCAAACAACACACTATTAACTGACAAAATGTGTTGCAGCGACCAACAACTTAGCAACTGACGCTAACACTTTGCTATTTTAAACACCATCCATGTTATAGCACAGCACATGTTCTGCTGGTTGGCTGGTTTGAAGACAGAGCTTGTTCTCACTGGATCTTTCTTTCTTTCTTTCTTTCCCTCCCTCTCTTCTCTGAATGAAAGCACTGGTGCCGTCTGGCACCTCCCGTCTACTCAGCACTGTCATAGGAATGTAACGCACCCCTGATGCTGCTGCTGTTGTGCAGGTGCGCTCGATCACCTACCTGGTTCACCCCAGGCGCTGTCTCTCCCTCTGAAATTGTAATATCACAGTATGCAACAGTGTCTGAGTGCAGAGCTCCTGTGGACCTGGACCTGGACCTGCATTAAGACCTGGATCAGGATCAGGATCAGGACTGTGGTTCTGCTGTCTCTCGTCACCTTTCTGCTCTGACGGACTTTATCCAAACCAGGGATTTTTGCACCAGAGGAAACCAAACGTCTCCGTGTCTGACCGACTGTTAGCATCGTTAGCCAGCTGGCTGCACTGTGTGCACCGTGTGCTGTGAGGAGTGCTGTGGTGCATCAATGTTTTTACCTGCTTTAGTTTATTTGAATTTTCTGCCTCGGGTGTTTTGCACAGACGGGTGTGAGCGGAGGACTCGTCACTCACAGGGCTAAACTTTGTGCCATTTGATTGTTTTCATGCCAAAAATCCAAATTGAAGAGCAAATCAGTGTTTTCCTCCCTGAGAAGAACCGACTGTTCACACCGAGGTTATTTAGAGTCACGAGAGCAGCTGAGGCCACGTGAGGCAACGTTCAGGACAGCTTCACCTTACAGGAAGTGACCTGCTCACATGTCTGTCTAACCACCTGTGAACGTCTCCTCCTGCTGCTGCACCTCCTCCTCCTGTCCAGGGTGAACTCTCTCTGGGTTTTCCAGATTCAGTTATAATCACAGGGATTTCCTTTTAACGCTGTAACTGATCATCACTTTCACCAGGTTCTTCTCTTCGTGGCTGCACATGTGTTTAAAATATCACATATATTGAAAACGCCATCTTGTCCATAATCCCCAAATAGTCACTTTATAATGACGTTAAGCAAAACTTTGATTCTGAAGGATGGACACAGTAAGTTGAGAGACGGATGGACTTCCTGTTGGTTTTTAATCTGTACGTCAGTTTGCCAAAAAAAGAGCCTCTGATTGGTTGTGATCTGTGGCTGTGGCCCCACAGTCCAGTCTGTAAGGCTAAATGTTCCTGCTGAGCCCCTCCACAGGACTCAGGCACGTCATCAGGGCCTGAGCAGCAGCAGATCAGTACCACCACTGAGAACACGTCAGAGGGCCAGCACCTCCACGGGTTCATCCAGACCTTAGAAGAGTTGTAGGCACATGAGAAAACCTCTGGCGGCCATAGTCTAAAACAAACAGGAAGTCGGCCATCTTGTTTCTCTTCACTGTGGTGTTCAGAGACCACGCGTGTGGTTTGATCCTGAGAGGCAGAACTCAGGGCAAACAGAGTGTCCTTTTTCCTCATGCGGTTGTATTGAAGCTGAACCTGTGGAAACACACCTGAGGACTGAGGACAGTAGGACAGGTCGCCTGTCGGTCACCTGTCAGTCACCTGAAACACTGACGTCACCATGGCAGCGCAGAGAATCTCGTCACCGTTTTCTATTCTAATCAATGTTTTTCTATAGGACTGATCTTTTCCTTTTGTTGTTGTTTTTGTTGTTGTTGTTGTTGTTGTTGATGTGATAACTGTGGTAACACAAAAACCCTGCAACGGGCTTTTCTTGTAAGAAACGTTGTTGTGTGACGTGAAGGAGAAAACACTGACGTGAGACCTGTGTCTCTGATCTCAGACCCGTTACCAGGACGATTCCCTCTGGACAGTTTGGAGACGGGAGGTTTGTGTCCGGTTGGACGTGGGACAGTGTCAGGTTACTATAGCAACAGTCATGGAGCTGGTCTGCGGTCATGATAGATGCCAAAAGTCGTGTTGCATTCAGGTGCTGTTTGTTGTGAAACCCGAGCCCGGGAGAATGAACCCTTCCTGCAGCTTCACATGACCATGTAATAAACTTTATTCAAACAGGAGGAGGTGGGTCTGTCTTATTGACGCTGCTCAGGTGTCCCTCTCTGTGGACAGACCTTATGCGATTTAACACGAGCTTACCTGGGAACACGTGACGTCACTGAATTTGCTTCCTGTCAAGTTTCCAGATGAAGTTGTAAACACTTTTCCATTGAAAGTGTTTGATCGCTGGACGCCAGATGTTTGTCATGACATCCTGCAGGTACGTCCAGGTGTTCACGTCAGGTGAGCTCAGACACGCTGCTTCTTCAAAAGACACATGTATGTTTTAAAATATAAGTCGATTCAACAAAAGAAAAAGTAAGAGACACGTTTTGTGGAGCTGAAAGGGAAAAAATGAACCAAGTGAAACAGGGTTGGTTTGATTTGAGGTCTCTGTATTTAAATATGTTACATTTTTAAACATCAGGTGAAGTTTGACGTGTTTTCATGTTATTCTCATGTTTGTGTTTTTAGCTCGATGGAGTTCATCGTGTCTACGAAGACACTGTCTGAGACATAAGACAACCCGGCTGTCTGTGTGTTTCTGTTGTTGTTTCATTTGTTGAACTAAAAAAAAAAAAAGTGAGACCTGAGACCCCGCGCCCGGGTCCGTACGTTATGACGTAGGCTTCTTGCGTCACTTCCACGTAGGCCTCGCTTCCAGGCTCTGCGCCCCGAACTGTCATCGTTTCACCGGGAGAAGCGAAGGGCATCCGGGATACCGGCCGAGAGGGGAGCCGTCGACACGCTTTTCTCGAGGTTAGTAACCGGGATTTGAGGCCATGTCCGCGGGCAGGAGGTTTGTTCTGCCCCGCTACTCGGAGACACCTTTAGGTTCCCGTTGGTAGAGAAATTATATAAAGAGAAAAGACACGTTTAAAGGAATTTGAGGAAGACAAAACCTGTTAGCACGTTAGCCGCGTGCTAGCTAACAGAGCTCATCAAACTACCGCAGTCGTTAGGGCCTGGTCGGCGGGGAAAACATCCAAGAAGAGTGTCGGTGCTTGGTGAAAGCTAGAAACACCCAGCGGAGGAAACACCGGTTTTTAACCATGTAGTTAGCTTCGTTAATTAGCTTCATGAAGTGAAGTCAGCTTGCAGCCGTTTAGCCGCTAGCCCAACGTGCCATCAGTAATAACAGAGAAAGTAGAGGCATTCCGGCGAAGCTAGCCGGCTAACGACGTAAGCCGGCACGTTAGCTCAGAGGCTAACCGCACAGGGTTGGATCAGACTCGCTGGTTGTTTCTACGGTTCAACGTTCAGGGGGATAATTTTCCAATGTTTTGAAGGAGCAGGCATTTTCGGGAACTCATGACTCGTGAAAGGACAAAGTGACGGACAAGTCGCGTGGCTAATCAAACCCGGAGAGTGCAGTTTCTGGGCGGGATTCCTCTGAGGCAGCCAATAGGGGGGCAGCGGCAGGCAGACGGGGGGCGGGCCCGGGCCGGGCGGAGGGACGGGGAATGGAGGCAGGGAGGGAGCGGAGGCTCAACAAGGTCACAACACAAGCCGCAGCTGAGGCGTCACATGAAGACTCAGCAGATGGTCCTCACCGCGCCGCGCCGGGAATAACCACAGCTTCAGAGGAGGTGATCGGACCGGGGTCCTCCGCAGGGTCCGGACCCGCCTCTGACCACCCGGGAGCGGGGGTAGAGCTCAGCTGCTCGGGGCTGTGGGAGTTCACTGTTAGTGGGGTGACATTTGGCTAATTTTAACACACACACACACACACACACACACACGTGCCCTCAGCACTGTGACCTCAGGTGTGTGATGGACAGGTGTCACCACGCAGGGCTGCAGTCAGCATTTCTTATTGACATCATGGACTCGTCCTCTGGTTTCCTCTCCAGTGGATCCTCTGGTCTGTGAGGTGACAGCAGAGCTGCAGCTAACAGCCAGCTGTGCGTTAGCTCTGTACTGTGGAGGCGTCTGATTGGTCCAGAGTTACCCCGCAGCAGGACAGTGAGTCTGACAGGAGGAGGAACCCCTGGAAACCTTAACCCCGTCCTGTAGCGCGTGACCTCCGTCTGTGATGTCACCTCGTCTTCCTCTGCACTGATTCCCGAACATCAAAGCCCCCTCCTCTTCTTCACAACATCTCTTCTTCTGATGTTTTGATTCATGTGTCGGAGCCTCGGGTTTGTTTGAACACGTCAGTGTCGTCGCTGTACGTTCAGGAAAACATGACCTGAACCGAGCAGTTGTGGACAGGTTGGGACAGTTAGGAGGTAGAGCCCAGCGTGAAGAGTGAGGTGGACGACACAGGTGAGCTGCTGATCACAGCTGTGAACAGGTGAGCTGCTGATCACAGCTGTGAACAGGTGAGCTGCTGGTTGTTGTCCGACAGGACCAACGAGTCCTTCGTCATCCACATGAATCCTGATCCCAGGGCTGTGACCACTTCCTGTCTCGAGCTTCTTTAAACCCATGAGGTCTCGTCGCTGTGATTTGTGTCAGCACCACTGATTCACTGTAGATCACACTGCCCCCTTCAGTCCTGGAGGAGTCGCATGTTGGAGCTGTGGTGTCACATTTTCAGTGTTAACTGATCAGTGATGTCATGACCATGACCTGCCTCCTTCTCTAACACAGTGTCTCTCTATCTCTCTCTCCCAGTGGACAGGTAGACCAGCGGACAGTGGGCGTTTCCTTCATCCCTCTCTGACCCCTGACCTCTGGACTGTTTCTTCCTGACGTGGTTCTGAGGTTGAGGACGTCCGTCCCATCGGACTAAACCACCACCTCTGTGTGTGTGTCACTTTAAGGACTGCTTATGCATCGTTTAAGGACTTGTGCGGCGCGGTTGCGTCCGCTCACCGCCTCGCAGGCGGCTCAGACTGTCGGCCAGCAGCGGCCAATCACAGTTGCCTCCACGGGCGGCACAAGGACGTTTCAGCCAATCAGGTGCTACTCGGCACCGGTGGCCTCGGAGCCGTTCCTAAACGGGACGAGCTCCAACTACGTGGAGGAAATGTACTACGCCTGGCTGGAGAACCCCAAGAGTGTTCACAAGGTAAGAGCAGTGGAGCCCCCTGCTGGTTGGAGGACGACAGGAAGTACACGTCCAACATGGCCGCTTAATGGCAGGATTTTACCCACACACACATACATGGTGGAGGTGTCTCAGTGATCTGTCTTCAGGGACACAGACTCGTTTTAACTGAGCGGTGAAGGACAAGCAGGCTAAGAATAGCAGCTGAGTCACATGACAGCGTTCGACGGCAGCCTCACAGGGAACCAGCTGCTTCTGCTCACTGGTTCTACTGGAGCACAGTCAGGTTCTGTCTGAGCCGTCGCTTCACTGACAGAACCAGCAGAACCAGTCGCACTGGGCCTGTAACACACGGACATGGAAACAACTTCTGCTTCTTCTTCTTCTTCTGCTTCTTTTTTCTTCTTCTGCTTCTTTTTCTTCTTCTGCTTCTTTTTCTTCTTTTTCTTCTTCTTCTTTTTTTCTTCTTCTTCTGTTTCTTCTCCTTCTTTTCTTCTCTTTTTTCTTCTGCTTCTTTTTCTTCTTCTTCTTCTTCTTTTTTCTTCTTCTGTTTCTTCTGCATCTTCTTCTTCTTCTTCTTCTTTTCTTCTTCTTTTTCTTTTTCTTCTTCTTCTCCTTCTTTCTTCTTCTTCTTCTTCTTCTTCTTTTTCTTTTTTCTTCTTCTTCTGTTTCTTCTCCTCCTCCAACAGTCGACTTGCTGCTTCATTCACACAGGTTAAATTAGTTGTTGCTTTACTTCCTGTCATGTGACCGTGCTCTGCAGAGATCAGACCCCTCTGACTGCTGCTGGGCTGAATGATACATATACATATATATATATATATATGTATATTACTGAATTGAAAGTGATAGATAATCAATGGCTTCTAATAGTGATCATGAAGGCTAACACACACATACACAGTAAACCCTACAGCGAGGTGTGTGTGTGTGTGTGTGTGTTGAGGTCACTCCGAGGGTTCATGTTACATGTCACAGTTGTTATGTAACGATCAGACAGTGTGACCTTGCTGTTAGTAGCTTAGCTAACTAGCTGGAGACACTTACACAACACGCACACACACACACACGCACACACACGCACACACACACACACATTCTGTTAAACACTAAAACACCTGAGTCAGAAAACGATGAGGTAACACTGTGGCACTGTTACCGTGGAAACACAACAGCAGACGTGCTCGATCTTATGTATAGTTTCCCAGTGTGCAGTTCACTGACATGACAGTTAGCTCTGTTAGCTCTGTTAGCTCCGATGCTAACAACCTTTAAAATCTCCATGTTACTTTCTCATGATTGATCAAACGCTGATGTCGAATCAGGTCACGGAGCGAGGGAGATGACATCATGATCTTCATCAGCTGTGGCTGATTAGTGTTAATGAGTGTGATGAAGGAGCCGCAGTCTCATCATCCTCACTTTGAAAAGAGGAAGTCATGACTCAGCAGCAGCTTTTGGCTCGTTTCATAGAATTAACCTGAAGCTGCACTTCCTGTCCTCGCCACCAGAGTGAGTCAGCCTCCATAGACTCCCATGTTACAATGAAATAAAGGGTTGTTTACAGCTTGGTACAGAAACAGCGTTGGTCTCCATGACAACTGTTTACACTTGACTGAGGGCGGGGCCTCTTTGACTGACAGGTGTGCAGTTGTTTCTTGTGTAACCTGTATGTTAGCACTGATCAGCAGGTACGTGTTGTACTGCACTGTCGCTAACTTAGCGTAGCTGCTGCACTAGCTCACGAGCCTATACAGGAAGGGCTTTCACGTAGCCTTTAAGCTAACCCAAAATGTCTGACTGTGCTAAGAATGCTAACAGTAGCATGCAGATTAAACTTGCTCAACACAGGCCCCACCTCTTTGGCCATATTTGGAGTAGCTGGGAGATAGGGGTGGAGTCAGACACTGCCAAGATGGCAGCAGTGCATCATCACTCTGAGCGTCGGAGCTTGTGGGTGGAGTCACAGAGGTGTCGTCCGTCTCCGTGTTTCCACTCTGTGGGTTTAAACCTGTCTGGTGAACATGAGTGACTGTTGTTTCTCTCCTCTTGACTTCACCTCTGACCCCGCCCTCTCCTCCTCCCCCTCCAGTCGTGGGATGTGTTTTTCCGGAACGCCAACGCCGGCGCTCCTCCTGGCGCCGCCTACCAGTCTCCTCTGGGCCTGTCGTCGGCGGCGGGCCTCGTCGCCCCTCAGCTCTCCTCTCTGGTTGGAGCTCAGCCCAACGTGGAGAAGCTGGTGGAGGATCACCTGGCTGTCCAGTCACTCATCAGGGCCTACCAGGTACACACAACCACACCCAGCAGGCACTGGTGCTTCCTGTGAGACCGTGTACAGCTGGACTCGTCCCCCCCCCCACCAGGGGTCACTGTAAAGGTTCAGTTTAACTCAATCACTGATCACAGCAGGACGTGTTCACACTAACTCAGATACTGGCCCTGGACCAGCTCGTGTGTTGGTGAGTGGGCTCGTTAACATCGATGAGGTGAAGCACACAGTTCAGATCGATCATGTGATGTGATGTGATGTTTCATGTCTCGTCCTCTCCCTCAGTGACACGGTCTAATTCCTGGACCTGTTGACTCTGCTCCAGATGTTCACCAGTGTTGTTTCTCTTGTTCAGATGAATTGTCCTGATGATATGAAGTTTACACTCAGTAACACACGTTGTTGTTATGAGATGTTTGTGCAGTTTAAATGAAAAGCTGTGTTTAACTGAAGCTGCTAATCACTGTTGTTTCCTGCTGAACAGGTTGAGGAGCTCAGGCTGCGGAGGTCTTCACAGGTCACATGTGCGAGCTGAGGTCAGGGAGGAGGAGCCAGACTGATTCATGTAGCTCATCATCAAGTCAAAGTCCAAACATCGCCCGCTCTTCACCTCTGTACTTTTACACATATACATTCATTTGAAGGTTTTAGCCGTGTGATGGCGAGGCCTGCTGCAGTTATGACATCATCAGCTGGTCACAGTCATTTTGCATCACGGTGGAAATGGTTTCCACTCGTCAGTATAAAAACAGCAGGAGGAAACACAGACGTCAGATTTTATCACCGCTTCCTCGTTGTTTTCCTCAGTTTGAAGTTTGACTGGGCCTCTTTTAATGACATCAGCACAGCACTTCTTCTTCTTCTTCTATGGTTTAATGACACGAGTGGAACCACAAATTGTTCATTTCTAATCTCTGACAGTAGCATCATGGATATAAATGTCTGTGAGTGTCATTAAAAGCCCAAACCACCAAACCTGGGCCGTTTCCCAGGGCTCTCCTTCTGCAGAGCGCCAGCAGCTCCTTAGCAATGCACCTCTGAGTTGTGGGCGGAGACGGTGCTGCTCTGCACCCTCCCCCTCCCCTCCCCTGTCGCTGAGAGCTGGCTCTAGCTTGCAGCCCCCAGGCCCCCAGGCCCCCAGGCCGCCGTTGTCCTGTGATGCAGCGACCCCAGTCTGCCTGAACCCGCCCGTTAGTGTTGAAGGCAGAGAGGCTCACTTTTCTGCTCATCTGTCCTCCAGCATCAGAAAAATGCCACATGAGCATGTGAACATGAAAAACATGATGTTCATCGCAGGAGGTCTTTAACAACACACGCTGTGGAAACTGCAGGAACATAAAAACACCTAATGACATCAGACCAACCAGCTGCTGCTGCTGTGACCTGTGGAGGCCTCCAGGTGTCTGTGCTCTCTGCTGTCATAACTGTGTGTGTGTGTGTGTGTGTGTGTGTGTGTGTGTGTGTGTGTGTGTGTGTGTGTGTGTGTGTAGGTGATGGGGCATCACAATGCTCTGCTGGACCCTCTGGGAATCAGCTGTGTGAATTTTGATGATGCTCCGGTGAATACCGGCTTCCAGGACGTCGGTGAGAGCGCCACCTCAGAAACAAACAAACACAGCCTGTGGTGTTAATGCTGCTTCTCCCCCCCCCCCCCCCCCTTCTCTTCTCTTCCTCTCCTTCCTTTGTGTCAAATCTCTTCCCTCTTTTTCTTCCTCTCCTTCTGTGCTCACCCTGCTCCTCTCCTCCTGTTTTTGTGCTGGTCTCTCTCTCTCTCTCTCTCTCTCTCTCTCTCTCTCTCTCTGTCTCTCTCTGTCTCTCTGTCTCTCTCTGTCTCTCTGTCTCTCTCTCTCTCTCTGTCTCTCACTCTCTCTCTCTCTCTCTCTCTCTCTCTTCGTTTCATCCCTCACTCCTTTGCTCCGATGCTTCTCATCCACTCGTCTGTCCACATCCTTCCACCTCCCTCCTTTTGTTGCATTGTTTCCTCTTCACCCACCTCCTCCTCCTGTACTTCATTTCGTTCAATCCCCCCCCCCCACCCCCCCACCCCCCCTGTCCTGGGTGGGCTCTGTACTGTTGTCACTTCCTGTAGATCCGAGGGCACCATGTGGCCCAGTTGGACCCCCTCGGCATCATGGACGCTGATCTGGACTCGTGTGTCCCCACTGACATTATCACCTCCTCCGACAAGCTGGGTGAGGAGCTAACCCCCCCTTCGCGCAGACCCCTCCCCTTTCAGTCTTCCCCCGGCTGCCTTGCAGTCCGGCTGGTCCTGGTCGTGACCTGTGGTCGGGGAGCGCTTGTTTCTGACGCCTGACTGTCCTCGGGAAGCGTTTACTAAGTCCGTGTGGACAGTGAACGCTTCTGGAGGTTTGTCTTGACCTGAAGCCTCCGTGAGACGTTCAGGAACCTCCTCATACATGTGAATATGTCAGGGACTGACCGAGTCACACCACAAGTTGGTCTAAAGGCTCCATCCAGTCAGAGCAGGTATCAGGACACCTGATGCAGGGTGGGCGGGGCCATCTGTCTCAGCCAGGTGGATAGAGAGAGAGAGAGAGAGAGAGAGAGACACCACAGTATGTTGTCAGTGATATTAATGGTAACAACAGTAATATTAAATATGACCTGTATGGATTCAGCAGCAGGTGGGGGGGCAGGGAGGGGGGCAGGTGAGGAGGCGGAGCCTGGGGCAAACAAAAACACAGTGTGTGGACTGTTCACATGTATGACGAGTGTTTCTGAGACTTCCTGTATGAACTAACACCGTCCTCAGATCACAGGGATAATCCTGTCATCTTCTCATCACCTGCTACACTGAGTGTTGGCTCTGTCTACTTCCTGAATCTGCACTTTCAAATCAACCTCTGTTGCAAACATCCAATGTGTCCTGAACTTCCCCACAGTTCCACAGTTGGACCTTAAAGCGTCTGTGTGTCGCCTGCCTTCATCAGCAGGAGGAGGAGACTCGTGCTCTGACGTCTCCTGTGCAGAACAAACCAGCTCCTTCACTGTGGCGTCAAAAGTCCAAATCAGCTGCTGCGTATCCAACATCCAGGAGGAAGTAGTGCCCGTGTTGGGGACTACTTCCTCCAGCGGATTAATCTACACTTATTGCTGTAGTGAGGATGTAGATGGTCTAACCCACAGTGTGTGCTGGTTTGTGTCTGTGCCTCAGACTGAAGAAGCACCAGACGTCACTGTGGTCTCTCCTCTACATAAAACCTTCTGAACGTTGGGAAGTGTAGAGTGTCTGAGACGACTTCAGTCTCACTGAGGAGACACAGGTCAGAGGTCAACACTAACACAGCATTGTAGTACTGTTGCAAGTTGGTTTAGTGCTTGGTGGAAAAGTCAGCCACCGCTGCTGAGCTGTTAGCTCTGTGCTAGCTCTGTGCTAACGCTCTGGAAGCTGCTGCCGTCAGGTCGCCTGTCGTCACACGTTTCTGCTTCTGCTCTCAGATGTTGAGCTGCTGCTTTGACTCGTTTGTTTGTGTCGGCCTCTCGCTGTAAACACGCCGACTGTGTCGCCACTGTGTGAAACGGAAACAGACGAGACAACGTCCCCAAATCACAGAAAACATGCTGTTCCTCAGACGCACTCTGGTTCTCTGAAGGGAAACACAGCCTCAGCTGCAGAGACACAAACATGAGGTGGCAGGGAATCAGGACAGTCAGCTGCTGCTCTTGTTGTTAGCACTGTTAGCTCACTCCAGCTGAAAACAACCAAGCTACGTAACATGTTGATAGGAAGTTTTTATGACTAATGTGGAGACACAAACACAAGTGTCTGTGTGATGTTCAGCTTTTATTCACTGTTGATGCACAGAGCGGCCATCTTGGATCGTGAGCTCACTCATTGAAGTTCCTGATCGCACCAGAAGGAGGAGTCACAGGTGGAGCTGGTCAAAGGGACGGAGGCTGTGTTCACATCACCCTCCATGTTTTTAGTGTGTTTGCGGTGTGAAGGCATCTGAACGCACCTGTCCACTGACTCAGCCTCAGTGATGTAACAGTGGTTTCCTCTGGAGGTCAACAGCAGCAAAGATGTCGAGTCTGTTCGCTTTATTGACGGCGTGAACTTCAGTTGTTGTTGTTGTTGTTGTTGTTGTTGTGGGACTGGATGTAAACAGGTCTGATCAGCGCCTGAACGGTTGTAGACTGCAACATTCACACCTGCTTTAACACCTAAAGTCTGTTTTCTGATACCACTTCCTGCTTTACACGCAGGTAAACAAGTGTATTACTGTTTATGTGTGGGAGGGGTTATGCTAATGAGCTGTGATCAGCTCTTACAAGCAAATAAAGTTTTATCAATTCGAAATAGTAATATATTTTCAGTTCGTACTGATACTGATCAGGAGAGTGGGCGGTGCTTCAGAGAGGACATCATCAATAGAGTGGGCGGTCCTTCAGAGAGGACATCATCAATAGAGTGGGCGGTCCTTCAGAGAGGACATCATCAGGCGAGTGGGCGGTCCTTCAGAGAGGACATCATCAGGAGAGTGGGCGGTCCTTCAGAGAGGACATCATCAGGAGAGTCCTTGATGTGTCTGAGTGATCAGACCGTCTGATCAGATGTGTCCCTGAATGCCTGTTGGGTCCGTTCACACCTGGACGTAGACCGGACCACCTGAGACAGGTGGACTGACACCAGGTGTGACTGGCTCATGTTTTCATATCAGACTCTGGTGAGGTCACACAGCAGTTCAGGTGTGTGGCGGGAACAGCTCATCTGTTGTCTTGTGCTGGATTTAGCCCTGTCCCTGCTGTTGTCATGGTAACCTGTGCAGAATGGCTTCCTGTCGGGGGACACCCTGAGTGTGGGTTGGTTGTGGTGTTGCTTCTGTGTGGAGGTGTGTTCATCCTCAGCATGGTGTTATCTGCATCCTCCCGTCTCCACCACCTCCGTCCAAACTCCACCTTTAACCTCAGTCTGAACCAGGTGGTGGCGCCGTGGAGGTGTCAGGGCCGCCGTTTCACTCTCTGAGCTATAGTAGTGGTGGTGTTAAGTGGCCGTGGGTGTCTGGTCTGAAGCGGCGGTAGATGACTAACAGTGTCCGGATGTCTCTCCCTCTGCTGCCCCCTGCTGGCGACCCCTCCAGACGTGGCGGTTTTCAAGGAGAGGCTGAGAATCCTCACGGTAGGAGGTACGAGGAGCCAGCTCCACGATGCTGTGTCCCTGCAACTGTCCGTGCTGTGAAGACACTAGAGTTTGTTCACTGCTGATTGTGCACGATTCGTCAGCAGGACGTCCAGGAGGTGAGAGACGATGCTGCAGGATCTGTCTCTGACGTCCTGAGCTCCTGTCGAGGTCTCTCTGCACTGAGGGATGGAGACGTCTCTCTCAGTTTGGTGTCTGTGCTTCAAACTGTCCCACCAGTCCAAGGAAGTCTCCACAAGACTGTCAGAATATAAGAGTCAGGCCTGTAACAGGAGGAGAGAGGAGGAAGTAGAGTTTAGACCCTTTATTCTGAAGGTCGTCTTGTTTTCAGTGATTCTGATTGGACGATCAAGTCTCCACTGTGGATACGTCATGAAAGGCACATCATCCAAGGCAGAGGTCGTTCAGGGCTCAGCAGCTTCCTGTGTACACAGAGGAACAGATTCATCATCAGAAACCTGAGAACATAGAGTCTGTCAGCAGGAGACACCTGTTGATCAGGACAGACAGGTGAAGTCACAGGTAGCTGGTTGTGTAGTTGTCCAGGTGAAGCAGCAGGTGAGTCTCTGGGTTTGAAGCTCAGACACTGAAGCTCAGCGTGACCTCAGCACACAGGACGTTCAGCAGCAGTCAGTCCTGCTGACGCCGTGCGACGCCTCTGAACGCCTCCTGTGGACTCTGGTCTCTGTTAGCTGTTAGCGCTGTTAGCACTGTTAGCCCTCTTAGCCCTATTAGCTCTGTTAGTGCTGTTAGCGCTGTTAGCCCTCTTAGCTCTGTTAGCACTGTTAGCCCTCTTAGCTGTGTTAGTGCTGTTAGCGCTGTTAGCTCTGTTAGCACTGTTAGCCCTCTTAGCTCTGTTAGCGTCTAGCTGCTAGTGCACTGACTGTTTGTAGATGAGAGGAGAAACCTGGCGGCCATTTTTATCTGAGGTCAAGCTGTGGATCAGTTCCTCACACCTCAGAGCCGTCAGCTGTCGGGTCGACAGGTGACTCGGTGATGTCACAGATAGACCACCTGTGTCACCTGCTCCGTGTTTCTCCTGCGGCGCCGACTGAATGTTCCTGTTTGTCACCCACTCACCTGCAGAGAGTGCTGATGTGACATCACAGCACCTGTGATTCACTTTTTTTTACTGGATCAATAAAATTAATGGAAAATGAGAAACAGCCAGAAAACGTCCAGTCGGCGTTTTAGCTCTACAACCTGTTCTACACTCAGTCTGTGCTCGCTCGCTCGCTCGCTCTCTCTCACACACACACACACACTCTCTCGCTCTCTAACCCTCAGAAGCAGCAGCTTTTCTCTCGTCTGTCCATCAGCTGTGCGTGTGTCTAACTGTGACTCTGGTGCACTCGCTGAGCACCTGTTCACCTGCAGCCTTCCTGTCGAAGAAGGTTCAGTTAGTTTTCAGGTGAAAGGGACGTGTGTGTGTGTGTGTGTGTGTGTGTGTGTGTGTGTCCGTCCGTCCATCCTCTGGTCATGTGACCTGTGTTACATAACATGTTGTGTGTGTTTCAGAGTCAGACTGCCACTCTCAGTTTAGTGTGGGCTGCAGACGGAGCGGTAAACACACACCTGTTTGTGCCTGATGACGTGTTAGTGGCTGCCCTGCCCCCCGCCCCCCCGACAGGACGGGGAGGGGCAGGCGTGTACAGTGAGCAGCGATGAGTGTGGATCTCCTGCTCTGCTTGTCGATTGGCTGCAGCTTCCCTCACTCGTGTGTTTCTGCCGTGGATGCAGTTGGTCAGAGTCGTCCTCTGCTGCTCTCTGATTGGCTGAAGCAGCTGCTGCTTTGCTCAGCTCAGCCTGATTGGCTGTTTGAGTGTAACAGGAAACTTTGTGCCAGTGGTGTTGTTGGATTTAAGGACACAGGAAGTTTAAGTCTCTGACTGATGTGGGAGTGCCCCCCCCCCCCAACACACACACACACACACATCTCCCTCTCTCTCTCCTCTGTCACATCTCCTCTAACTCTCCCATAATCCCTCTGGGCTGTGAAGTAACTGATGAAATGGCCATAACCCTCCATGTCCCGCCCATCCATCCATACATCACTGTTGCCATAACGCTGCCCCTCTGGTTGTTTTGTGTTTTTTTATGAAACAGGAAGTCATCTCAGGTCGTGACACTTCACGTCTTCCAGGAGCCAAGTGCTGGTACACAGGGGTCAGAGGTCAAATCAGTCAGCAGGGTCGACGAAAAGGCCGAGTGTGTGGGTGGAGTCAAAGAGCAGATGGCGTCTGATTGTTGTTTGAGCCTCATCAGAGTCAAAGAGATTGGCCTATCAGCGATCGGCTCGCTCAGCATGGGCGGAGCCTGTTCTCCGTCCGCCTCCACACTCGTCCTCTACGCTCATGTGACCAGAGTCAGTTTAATCCAGAGACCTGGACTATGGCGCCGGTTCAACTAATCCGGTTTAAATTTCAGTTGTCCTCGTTAGCTGAACCTAACACTGGTCGTCATGGTGACCTGTAGAAACCTGGCTCAGGACGGACAGAGACACCTGCAGGTGACGTTCAACAAGGTCAAAATCTGCGGAAGCTGATTGGTCCAAAACATTTATTCGCTATCACTGATGATGTCACTGGCTCCTGGAGGACGATGACGCAGTGTTTCCAGGGATTTGATTGGTAAACAGTGATCTGTTAGTAGTTAGGATCAGAATCTGTTGCCATGGTGATTTACCATGGTAACCAGTGAAGAATTAAAGAGATCCTGCTCCGCAGCACAGAGCTCTGATCACTTGACCCAGGTCAGGTCACCTGACCTCAGGTCACCTGACCCCGGTCTGTTCTTCACCCGTTGAGCCAACAAGCTGCAGACTTTACACTGATCTGTGTCGGAGCCAGTGGAGCTGTGATGAAAACATACCTGCTGTCGCCTGGAAACAACATCACCCCTCCCTCTGACTCCGCCCACAGATCTCACTTTACCTGTAGCAAGTGAACCCATCAGCCTGAGCTCAGTTAGACTCAGAGCTAAACTTCAACTCCAGGTCTCATCAAAGCAACAACTTGTCTGTTCTCTCTCTCTCTCACACACACACACACACACACACACACACACTCACACTCTCACACACACACACACACTCACACACACACACACACACACACACACACACACACACACACACACCTCACTGCTGCTCAACAAATGGCAGGAAATGGTTTATTGGCTTGGGACTATTTTCAGCAGTGGAATAATCCTGTGTGTGTGTGTGAGTGTGTGTGTGTGTGTGTGTGTGTGTGTGTGTGTGTGTGTGTCAGACAGGTGTGCTGATGAGGAAACTGAGCTTAGAGCTGTGTGATGTGCAGCTGGTGTTAATGACACTAACAGTGTTTCTCTCTTTACTTTTATCTTTATGTTTTTGACCTTTGACCCCTGCTCCTCCTTCACCTGCTCCTCCTTCACCTGCCCCCCCACCTCCCTGCATGTTTCCATGTGTCTTTGTTTTTCCTCCATCTTGGATGAGACTAACTCACCTGTGCATGTTCTCACATGTCTGTGACCTCTCCTCCCCTCCTCCCTCTCTATCTCCATTAACTCCCTTGCCCTCCTCCCTCCTCCTCTTCCTGTCCCATGGTGCATCGTGGGACATGTAGGCTTCTACGGTCTGGATGACTCTGACCTGGACAAGGTGTTCCGCCTGCCAACCACCACCTTCATCGGGGGCTCAGAGAGCGCCCTCCCCCTGAAGGAGATCATCCGCCGCCTGGAGGTACACACACACACACACACACACTTACTGATCACTGGTCAGGTGACAGACACGGTGTCCATAGTAACGGTGCTGTGGTGGTGCTCAGATGGCGTACTGTCAGCACATCGGGGTGGAGTTCATGTTCATCAACGACCTGGAGCAGTGTCAGTGGATCAGACAGAAGTTTGAGACTCCAGGAGTGATGCAGTTCACTCTGGAGGAGAAGAGGACGCTGCTGGCCCGCATGGTCCGCTCCACCAGGTAACTACAACTACAGTCACAACTACACTGCATGGTCCGCTCCACCAGGTAACTACAACTACAGTCACAACTACACTGCATGGTCCGCTCCACCTCACCGTGTGTGTGTGTGTGCGTCAGGTTCGAGGAGTTCCTGCAGAAGAAGTGGTCTGCAGAGAAGCGTTTCGGTCTGGAGGGATGTGAGTCTTTGATTCCGGCTCTGAAAACCATCATCGATAAATCTTCGGAGAACGGAGTGGAGAACGTCATCATGGGCATGCCTCACAGGTACCACACTGACACACCCACTGACACACACACAGGCCTGTGGTTGCGTGTTGTCTCACTCTCTCTGTGGTCAGGGGCCGTCTGAACGTCCTGGCCAATGTGATCCGTAAAGAGCTGGAGCAGATCTTCTGTCAGTTCGACTCTAAGCTGGAAGCTGCTGACGAGGTAATGACCTCCTCGCCGCTGACATCACACCTGCTGTTGCAGGGGTCAACAACATGGCTGATGTCACTGTTAAGTCACGCTGATGCTACAAAGCTCCTCTGTGCTTTTTTTCCCACTCAGGGCTCTGGAGACGTCAAGTATCACCTGGGGATGTACCATCGCCGGATCAACCGCGTGACGGACAGGAACATCACCCTGTCTCTGGTGGCCAACCCTTCCCATCTGGAGGCCGTGGACCCCGTGGTGCAGGGAAAGACCAAGGCCGAGCAGTTCTACTGTGGAGACAACGATGGGAAGAGGGTGAGCCGACCACCAGCCGACACTCAAACAACACTCACACTCAGCCGACCACCAGCCAACACTCAAACAACACATAGCCAACACTCACACTCAAACAACCACCAGCCGACATTCAGTGGGGGGAGAGACCGACAGACGTGAGTGCAAATAAACACAACACAGGTGTGTGTTCTGAACCTCTCACTGTGTGTGTGTGTGTGTGTGTGTGTAGGTGATGTCCATCCTGCTCCACGGCGACGCAGCGTTTGCAGGTCAGGGTATCGTCTATGAAACCTTCCACCTGTCTGACCTGCCGTCCTATACCACACACGGCACCGTGCACGTCGTCGTCAACAACCAGGTAACAAACGCAGTAAACAGGAAGTGTGAGTCGGTCAGGTGAGTCAGGTGAAGGCGACGTGACACCGTGTCCTGTGTGCAGATTGGCTTCACCACTGACCCTCGTATGGCCCGATCGTCTCCGTATCCCACCGACGTGGCTCGAGTCGTCAACGCCCCCATCTTCCACGTCAACGCCGACGACCCAGAGGCCGTCATCTACGTCTGCAAGGTGGCGGCCGAGTGGAGGGCCACATTCCACAAGGATGTGGTGGTCGACCTGGTCAGTGAGGGGTCAGAGGTCACACCGGCTCCAACAGGAAGTCTGTGAGCCCTGGAATAACGTTGTGTGTGTGTGTGTGTGTGTGTGTGTGTGTGTGTGT
>MU269996.1:865707-885707 GCA_021432705.1 Caranx ignobilis
CTCCCCAGTTGTCTCCGTTCCCGTTCGACCAGGTGAAGGCCGAGTCGGAGCGTTTCTCCAACGCCGACCTGGTCTGGTGTCAGGAGGAGCACAAGAACCAGGGTTACTATGACTACGTGAAGCCTCGCATCAGGACCACCACCCAGAGAGCCAAGCCTGTGTGGTAATGACCTCATCAGGAACCTGTCACCGTGACAACCAGTGAGCGACAGCTCAGCTCACCCTCACCTCTCTCTCCCTCTGTGTGTGTGTGTCAGGTATGCGGGCAGGGAGCCGGCCGCTGCCCCCGCCACGGGAAACAAGAACACTCACCTGATGGAACTGCGGCGTTTCCTGGACTCCGCCTTCGACCTGAACGCGTTCAAAGATCAGCAGTAAAACCTGTGACCTGCAAAACCTGTCTCACCCCCACCCCCCCCCCCCCCCCCCCTCCCACCGCTAGATTCAGTTTTACACTCAAGCAACACACAAACACACTCACACTGTCAGCAGTCGTACACAGTGACTGTGTATCCAGTCATCCTGAAGCCCCGCCCACCTCAGCTCCATTTACATAAACTTTGATAAACAATCAGTGATCAGAACAAGCAGCAGCTGTCAATCAACATGGAGCCACATGTTACACTGTGTACTCTGCTGTCAGTGTGTACTGTGTACTGTGTACTGTGTACTGGTACTACGCAGTACTACACAGATACTGCAGCAGCTTCAGGTCCAGCACCAACACAGCAGACTGACACCATGATGCGTTCACTGTCGTGTGTTCAGAAACATTCAGGACGGAGTTCAACATGAAGGAAAAATAATTTGTTGAAGAAAATCCAAATATTCTTTGCAAATTTCATTGATCAGTTATCGATTGATCAGAACTGATTGATCCGTGTGCAGGAGGACGTTGGTTCCTGAAGGAAACAGGAAGAGAAAACATGGATCTGAGCCTGAAGCTGAGCACACACACACACACACACACCTTCCTCCGTCCACACACACGCGCACACACACACACACACACACACACACACACTCCTGCTGTGTGATATAACAGCAGCTCAGACTCCTCCTCATCACTCCATCACTTTTCATCACCCACAGACCTTCCTCCTCCTCCTCTTCCTCCTCCTCCTCCTCCTCCTCTTCCTCCTCCTCCTCCTCCTCCTCCTCTTCCTCCTCCTCTCCTCCTCCTCCTCCTCCTCCTCACCTGAAAAGTTGCAGGAACTGTTTTATTTTAGTGCTTTTTTTTTTTCTTCTCCTTCTTAAATGTCTCGTTAGCATCGTTAGCGTCTCCATTGTAAACCAATGGCAGCGCAGCTAGCTGGGCAGAGTGAGAGTGTTGATATTTGAGGATTGTATCACTACAGCAGACGGAGCTGTTGTTGCCATGGCAGCGGGTCGTGTTTGCTCGTTGAGGGAAGTTTGTAATTAGTCACCACGGCAACGCTTAACCGCACACTGAGATTTAATTTTACTCATCTTTTATTTTGAAGGGACGCTTGAGAAATAAAATGGTGGTGCCCCCCCCCCCCAACATGAACTCAGCCAAATGCACTGCTGATGATGATGATTTTACCCCTTGGCTTCTCTCTCTCTCTCTCTCTCTCTCTCGCTGTCTCTCTCTCTCTCTCTCTCTCTCTCCCTCCCTCCCTCTCTCTGGCGAGCATTTCCCCCCCCCCCCCCCGTGCCAAACTGGAGCTACATGTTTTTCTTTGGTGTTGAGCAGCTGAAGGAACCCGACCTCGTGGTTTGGCCCAGAGGACGTGGACGACAGCAGAAGAAGAATCAGCTGCAGGAAGAGACAGAGAAAATGATTTATTTATTTTCATAAAGGGGATTGAACTCAGATTCTCTTCATTATTTTGCTTCATTCAATAAAGAAATACCGTACGTACTGACACGGCTGCGTCTCCGTTCTTCCACGGAACCACGGCGAGCACGACCCACACCTGTCTGAACAGAGGAGGCAGCTTCGGGCTGAAAACACACACTTGTGTACTGTGGTTAACAGACATGAAACCAGGGTCCTTGAACACAACATTCAGCTCAGAGAGACTCAACACCTGAGAAATAAACGATGTCATGGTGATGTCATATGAAAAAATAACTTTATTAACACAAGTGAAAAATCAAAGGATCCTTCAGGACAAAATCGATGTTCAATATTCAAATCAATATTCAGCCTTTGATCTCATTCACAGACTCCGTGACCTTTGACCTCCTGACTGAACTTTGAAGGAAGCATCCACTCTCTCTGTCTGAGGCTCCTGTGACCTTTGACCTCTGATCTGTGAGCAGTCAACTGTTGATCTCTAATTAATTGATCACTGATTATTTCCTGCTGCCTGTTTACCGATTGATCACTGGTTATTGGTGATTACCGATCAGCTGATGTCAGAGGCTCTTTACCTTTGTCATCCTCCATCCCTCCCTCCTCTCCTCCTCTCCCTTTATCCACTCCTTTCTTCCCCTCTCACTCCTCCTCTCTTTCCAGACCTTCTTTTCTGCTCCCTTCTTGTTTTTGTTTTTCTTTAATCACTTGTCTCTGTTCCTTCTTCCACACGTCCTTTTTCTTCTTTCCTTTCCTCCTCTCATGTTTCCCTCTCATCCCCCTCTCTCTCTCCCTCCCTCTCTCTCCTGTTTCCCTCTCATCCCCCTCTCTCTCTCCCTCCCTCTCTCTCCTGTTTCCCTCCATCTCTGGTTGGATTCCTTTGTTCTCATCTCTGAACCTTGTCCTTTTCTCTCTCTCTCTCTCTGTTCTTCACTTGTCTTTGATGTCACGCTCTTAAAATGCCAGATTAACTGTGACAGTGTGTGTGTGTGTGTGTGTGTGTGTGTGTTCAGTTGCCATAGTAACAGAGGCTGCAGTTTGCAGCAGTAGCATCTCTTCAGGCAAGCTGATGGTGTGTGTGTCTGTGTGTGTGTGTGAGAGAGAGTGTGATGTCACGATGATGTCATCAGGCTGCACATGTCCATCATCCTCACTCTGTTGCTAAGTGGAGATGTGTTGGTTGCCAGGCAGCAGAGCTGTAGTGAAAAGACACTGTCTGGGTGCATCATGGGAAATGTAGGATCCAGTGTTTCAGACGATCAGCTTCCAAACCAAACCAACCACTACTCCCAATCAACCAGTCAATCAATCAATAACACAGTGTAAATACTGAGTCTGTATACTTTCTGATACTGTCATGTTGTCAATATCTTTGATGTCAATAAAGTTGTAGTTAAGTTTCTTCATCATCTGGTTCCTGATCGTGTTCATCAATAATCTGCAGAGGAGGCATTTCCTCAAGACTGAACTTGGTGACGTGTACGTTTTCTCCGTCCTGTGGGGTGGGGGTGGGGGGGTCAGGTGTAGCTGTGGGGGGGTGGGGGCGTGGTCGAGTTCTGGTTCAGGTGATGGTTCTGTTTGTGGCCAGTAACTGACCAGGTCACTGAGTCAATAGATGACGTGGTTTCTGTCAGTATAGGGGGTCAGACTGCGTGGGGGGGGGGTCACGTGACGGAGTTACCTGTGGTGCTCAGGTGAGTTTGACGGTGCTCAAGTTTTTACTATTTGTAGTTGAATTTTAATCTTTATTCTTTGTCTCTGGTGCAGATGACCCCACCTGTCTCACCTGTCTGTGAATGTCTCTCTCTCTCTCTGTCTCTCTGTCTGTCTGTCTGACCCCCCCGCCCCCTCCCGCTGCAGTTCTCCGCTCTGACCTGCTGCTGCCTTCAGTCGCTCCTCTGTCTTCAGCTCCTCTCACAGCGGCAGCAGCAGCGATGCGGAGGCTCCACGGTGAAGCGGCTCCGGCGTCGACCTCCGCTCAGTAACCGGACCGTGATCCTTACAGACCCCTTTATTTCTTTGTCTGTGGAAGCTCCCGGAGCCGCGGGGGATGGTGTCTCCTCCTGAAGCCGGATAATCAGACGCAGAGGCCGGCGGCAGCGGCAGCGGTGGGAGGGAGGGCTGACTGGAGGAGGGAGCTGAAGCTCGGCTCCGGAGTGAACCTCGGACTCCCTGGACGATTTCACCGGAACACATTTGGATATTCGGGTCGTGTGTGAGCAGGTTCTGCCGGCTGGGGTGGTGGACTTAAAGGGTGCTCGGTTCTTGATGCCCCGGAGGCCCGGAGGAACTCAGACTGCGGAGCCCCGGAGCTGGGCTCGGACACTGGGGAAGTAGAGGAGGTAGGTCCGCTGTGAGAGAAGCGGCTCGTATGGCCGCCGCGTCTGTTTGTGGTTTTACGGCTACATGTTTAAACTGAAGGCGGAGGGTCGGGGACCGAGCCCCGGAGCCGCTGCTCGGTGTGGAGCCACATGTTCACCGACATTAGGACTGTTTTGTGCTGGAGGAGTAAGCTAGCTGGCGGCTAACGGTTAGCCTCGGAGCATTCCATTGTCACAGCCCGCTGGGCTTGCTAGGCTAAAGGCTAGCTCGGTGCCAGCGGCGGATGGAGGCGGTTTTTCCACCATCCGCCGCGCATTTAACACACAATCCTGTGTTTGACACGTCGCTTCGGGACCGTGTGAATCCCGCTGTGTGGTCGGTGATTTCAGGCCGTTTAAACGCGCTGTGCTGTTGTCGTCTGTTAGCATGCTAACGCTAACGGCGGTGCTACCCCACAGCAGGAGCAGCCTCATTTCCCGGCCGCGGAGCGCAGGGTCCTGCCTGTTAGCACGTTAGCATTAGCTTTTCCAGCACTAGAAGGAATCTCAAAATGTCCCCGGACACTTTCATTTTGTCGGAGGGCTCGGTGTCACGGGTCGGACGGGCGGTGGGAGGACTGGGACACCGGGGCCACGGCCCGGGTCATACTGGGGAGGGGGGTTATTTTTATTAAGTATTGGCCATAATGTTATTACCAGGCGCGTGCGTGGGTTCTGTGCACGCGGCTCGGGGTGGTGGGGGTGTCAGAGTGAAGGGAAAGACACTGAGCCAGTTCACACACTTCCGGCCACAGCAACAGTTCTTTAATCGTTTAAAGACAAAACTAATAATTAATCAATAATGATCAGCTGTCAATGTGTCAGTTAAACGGTGTCACACATAAGATCATATAGATTATTGATCTGATCAGGCAGTTATTGATTTAACTGATGTTCCTGCTGATGTTGATAGAAACTTTCCCATGTTGTAAAACTTCACTCACTCAGCTGTGTGTGTGTGTGGTGTGTGAGTGTGTGTGTGTGTGTGTGTGTGTGTGTGTGTGTGTGTGTGTGAGCTTTTCTAGGAAATATTGGAGGGAAATTTTCCAGGAAAAGATTCATAAAAACCAAAAGTCACTGAGTTTGTTTTATAGAACAAACACACACACACACACACACACACACACACACACACACACACACACTGTCAAAGGTAAAAAACATAAAGTGCAGGTGTTGGTGACACTGGTGCTGCTGCTGATGATGAAGACTTCTGACACACACTCTTCATCATCAGTGGACACATGTTGCCTCTGCAGTCACATGTTCCAGCTGTGACGTGCTCTGAGCCAATCAGGCGCCAGGCTGATGATGATGAAGGCGGTGATGTGTTTAATGACACAGTGACGTTCAGGAAGGCTGAATCGTGGATGTGAAGTCCAGACTGAAGTGATTCACCCTGTCAACAGCTGGATCAATAATCTGAGGTCAATAATCAAAGATCGATGTGAAGATGGTTTAGAAGATCACTGGAGATGCAGCAGTTGATTGATTGGTTGATTGATTATCTTCACTGATCAGGAAATAGTTTCAGTTTCTTTCTTTTGATGGTGTGAAACAAACCCAACTCATTTCTCTTCTGACAATGACCCTCATTGATCACCTGATCAGGTATCGAGAACCAGATTGATCCTCATGTCTGTCAGTCAGCTGAGCACCTGATTGGTCCTGGACACATCAGCTAGTGTGTGAGTCCGTAACACACACTAATGTGTGTGTTAGCATGTGATTGTGTGTGTGTGTGCTTTTGATCAGAGACAACCTGATTGTGTTCATGACATCACAGATTTTATCAGTCCTGGATCGAATTGATTGATTATCCAGACTGAACACATTTCCATGGAAACAGTGACAACAGATCCTGGTTCAGAGGAATCAGTCAGTGACTCACAGTTAACGAGTAAACTAACTGATGATGTCATGAGCTTGTCCTCACGTAGAGCGAGTCGATCCAGAGTTTGGTGATGAGTCAACAGACATCAATCATAGTGATCGATCAGCTATTAGTTTGTTGGTTAGTTAACTCGTGTGGCTGAATTGGACCACAGAGGTGTGTGTGTGTCTGTGTGTGTTGTCATGTGACAGCTCTGATGACTCTGCAAGGCATTCTGGGTACTGGAGTATTTAACAGAAGGTTAACAACATGAACCTGTTTTGATTATGTTTGTCCAACGTGTTTACTGCCAGCAGCCGGGGTGGGGGGGGGGGGGGGGGGGGGGGTGATGGGAAATGTAGTGTGTGATGAGCTGAGTGCCGATGATCAGTGATACTGTCTCTCCAGGAGTCTCACCATCTGATTGGACCCCAGTGACGCCCCCTCCCCTCCCCGACACCCACCATGAACCCTCTGAACCAGATGAAGGCTGGACTGGCCAACAACCCGCACAGGTACACGCACGCACGCACACACATGCACACACACACACACACACACACACAGTCTGAATCTGTAAAACTGGAAACCAAAGGCTGAGGAGGAGGTTCTGTTTCCGTGGCAACAGCATCACCTACTGTTATGACATTTATATACGTTATAAAGCATCTGAGCGTCGTACCATCTGGAAGCTGTCAGCCCACTCTGCTGAAGCACCGCCCACTCTGCTGAAGCACCGCCCACCTCACGAAATGACAGATTTTTTCTACCATGTGATCCAACACACTGAGAGTCGTGGGATCATGTGACCTCTGACCCCTGTTTCCCTTCATGTCCTCAGTGACGGCTCGTACCCCTACGACCCCTCCAGCTGGCAGCAGCCCACCAATCAGCCCACAGGATCCCTCTCCGTGGTAACCACCGTCTGGGGAGTGACCAATCCCTCGGCCAGCCAGGTATGACATCACCACTCTGAGAATCACAATGCAGAAAGGATCACACAGGAAGTACTGACGTGTGTGTTTGTGTGTCTCAGGGCCTGGGTGGAGGGGTGATGGGGCCCGGGGCCAACCCAGGCGGGGGGCCCATGATGCAGGGCCCGGGGGGTCCAGGCATGGCCGGTGGGCCCGGCAGCTACATGGGTCAGCAAGGCTACGGAGAGCCCAGCAAAGGCTACATGAACCAGGGCATGTACGGCCGGACGCCTGGGGGCTACGCCGGGGGACCGGGGGGGTACACAGGGAGGTGAGAGGCTCTGACTGAGTGTTTGTTTGTTTGTTTGTTTGTTTGTTTGTTTGTCCTTCTCTTCAACATTTTAACACAAAGTGGATGAAATTTCCAATAATGAATCAATAATCATTGTAACTGAAACTGTAAAAAGTTTATCATTCGATTTGACGCCGTCTGCAGTTACCCGTCCAACCCCGGCGGCTCCAGAGGGTCAGCTGACTTCACTCAGGCCGCCGCCGCCGCTGTTGCTGCTGCTGCTGCCACGGCGACCGCCACAGCCACAGCAACCGTTGCCGCCATCCAGGAGAAACAAAACCAAGAGATGAACTACGGACAGGTGAGCGAGGTCACACACCTGTCGGTTCATGAAGGAGATCCCATGAAACTTTATTTAAAACAACGATGACAGACAAACAAACAAACAGGAAGTGGAGGCACCAGGTTGATGACACGCCTGATCCAGACTGACCTCACCTGTGATTACCCTGGCCCCTCCCACTGCTCTGACACCTACAGCTCTGATGACAGTCAGACGAGCAGCTTCGTGCTCTGACGCTTCGTTGGTCCAGTTTGTGACTGTGATGTCGCCATGATGTCACCACGACATCACTGATGGTTGTGATGTGTCTCCGTGTCGATGTGGCTGATAGTGTGTTTATTTTTCAGATGGGGGGTCCGGCCTACAACAACCAGTTCATGGCCCACTCGGGCCCCCGCGGCCCCCCCGGCATGGCTCCTGGGGGTATGGGCCCTGGTCCAGGCCCCACTAGGGGACCCCCATCAATGGGCCCCATGTATGGACCAGCAGGGGGCCCACAGCGGGTCCCCCAGCACCCCAACTATGGTCCTGGACCACAGCAGGGCCACCTGAGGCCCCCGCAGGGCCTGAAACGGCCCTACAACTCTGAGGTGAGTCTTCAACCAGTTCAGTCTGGATCTAATCTGATTCCAGCTGGTGACCAGAACACAGCCATGAGTTAAACCTCACCTGGTTCACTGACTCCACCCCCTCCACTGACTCCACCCCCTCCCTCAGTCTTTTCCGGGGATGTCTCAGCAGTATGGCGTCCCTGTCAGCTCCAACGTCAATGTGATGTCGGGTCCCGGTGGCGCCGGTGGCTCGATGCCAGGTTCGGGTGGGGGGGGTCATGCTGGACCCGGTCCGTACTCTGGCCAGAACATGCAGTACCACCCAGGTGAGAGGGGGCGGGGACTGAGGAGAAGTCAGATCCATCAATAAACAAACAGCTTCACCATCTTTTCTCTGTTTTCCTACAGGACCTGGTGGTCCAGGCCCTGCCCCCCAGCGCTCTGGCTCCTCCCCCTCCTACCAGAGCCATAAAATGCCCCTTCCACAGTACCCCCCCTCTGCCCCCCCCAACTCACAGTACTACAAGGTGAATATCAATAATTAACCAAAGAATCATTAAGACTCCAACCTGAGACCAGCTCATCATGTTGTTGTTGTTGTTGTTTGTGCAGCAGGACCAATTCAACGGTCAGGGGGGCGGAGCTTTAAACGCTCTGACGTCAGGAGGCGGCGGCGTCTACAACTCCTTCAACCAGCCAACTGGGGTGAGAGAGAGAGAGAGAGAGAGAGTGAGAGAGAGAGAGAGAGACGTTTCCCCACATCGGCTCCTTAACTGTAACGAGTGTCTCAGTTTAACTCTACAGGTCGTTTGGCATCAGAAATAACTCTCTCTCTCTCTCTCTCCCTCTCTCTCCCTCTCTCTCCCTCTCAGCCTGGTCGAGGGTTGCCAGGTTACCCCTCCTCCCCGGTACCTGGTAATCCGACTCCTCCCATCACCCCCAGCAGCTCCATGGCCCCGCCCTACATGTCACCTGGCAACAGTGATGTCAAGCCACCGCCCTCATCCTTCCTGCCTGACATCAAACCGAATATAGCCAATCTGGCTCCGCCCCCTCCCACAGGTACATACAACCGGCCGCTGTCTGTTTTCAATGGGTTCATAAAGACACTGAGATTAAATCATCACTGATTTAATCAGATTTTTACTATTAAAGTAATCTGATTACCTTCAGTTTATAATCTGATTACCTTCTTTGACTCTCATGACGTCATGATGAGCTGTGTGGAGTCCTCACAGTCCTCTCAGGTTGTCTGTGTCACAGCGTCCCTGTGTCTCACCTCGTCGACTTCCTGTTGACAGGTAACCCCAGTGACGACCTGCGGCTGACCTTCCCGGTCCGTGACGGCGTGGTCCTAGAGCCCTTCAGGTTAGAGCACAACCTGGCCGTCAGCAACCATGTCTTCCAGCTGCGAGAGTCTGTCTACAAGACACTGATCATGAGGTGAAGACTCCGCCCTCGTCTGTTCCTACACCTGTGCTCACCTGGTGTCTGAGCTGCATTATAATTTTGTCTGTGTGTGTGTGTGTGTGTGTGTGTGTGTCAGACCGGACCTGGAGCTCCAGTTCAAGTGTTACCACCACGAGGACCGACAGATGAACACCAACTGGCCTGCCTCTGTCCAGGTGCGACCTTTGACCTCCCTCTTCCCATTCTTGTTGTTTGTTTGTTTGTCTGTCACTGACTCGTCTTGTCTTTGTCTTCACCTGCACAGGTGAGCGTGAATGCGACTCCTCTGACCATTGAGCGAGGGGACAACAAAACTTCCCACAAGCCTCTGTACCTGAAGCAGGTGTGTCAGCCGGGCAGGAACACCATCCAGATCACCGTCACCGCCTGCTGCTGCGTAAGAGCTCACACCTCAGCCGCCTGTGTGTCACCTGTGTGTCACCTGAGTTTAACCTGAAGCCCCTCCCCCTCCCCTCCTGTCTGCAGTCTCACCTGTTCGTCCTCCAGCTGGTCCATCGTCCGTCGGTGCGCTCGGTGCTGCAGGGTCTGATGAAGAAGAGGCTGCTGCCTGCAGAGCACTGTGTCACCAAGAGTAAGTGTCTTATTTTGTAGGAGGCTCAGGACTTAAAATGACTTTAACACTGATGATGGTCAGAAGCAGGAAAATGAAAACTCTGCAATGGATTCTGGGTAATTTTAGAGAATTTTCAAAATAAAATGAAACTGTAAAATGAGTGAGATGTGACTGATCTGTGTCTGGAGTTGTTCTTAAAGTCAGACTCTTTCACTAACATCATGTGACCCCCCCCCCCCCCGCCTCGCTTCACCCCCAGTCAAGAGGAACTTCAGCAGCGGTTCGATTCCCGGGACGCCCGGGTTGAACGGCGAGGATGGCGTGGAGCAGACGGCCATCAGAGTCTCGTTAAAATGTCCCATCACTTTCCGGCGCATCCAGCTTCCCGCCAGAGGTCATGACTGCCGACACATACAGGTCAGCACGACCTCTGACCTCTGTGACTGTTCGCCTACCATCTCCTATGGTTTTGCTGCACCTCAGATCTCACGGAGGTGAAGTGTGTGCCTGGTTTCCATGGTGACTGAGTGTGTGTGTTGTTTGTGTGTTTACAGTGTTTTGACCTGGAGTCGTATCTGCAGCTCAACTGTGAGAGAGGAACCTGGAGGTGCCCTGTGTGCAAGTATGCATCACACACACACACACACACACACACACACACCATGTTCCACACCTCCCCTCTAACCTGTTTCTGTTTCTGTGTGTGTGTGTGTGTGTGTGAGCAGTAAGACAGCTCTGTTAGAAGGTCTGGAGGTGGATCAGTACATGCTGGGGATCCTCATCTACGTTCAAAAGTAAGAAACTTTATTTACACTGGTCAGTGTGCAGAGGCCACAGGGGTCAGAGGTCACAGATGTGTTGAACTGTTTTCAGTTCGGAGTACGAGGAGATCACCATCGACCCGGTCTGCAGCTGGAAGCCGGTCCCCGTGAAGCCGGACCTCCATGTGAAGGAGGAGTCTGACGGTCCGGTTCTGAAGCGCTGCAGGACTCTGAGCCCGAGTCACATGGTCCTGCCCAGCGTCATGGAGATGATCGCCTCGCTCGGCCCCGCCCCCTCCTCCTCATCCACCACCACCGCTCCCTCCTCCTCCTCCTCCCCTATGCCCTACCCCTCCCTCCCTGCAGGGGGCAGCAACAACAGCAGCAACACACCTGACTACCCTGGACCAGGTGGGTGTAGGGGAGGTGGGTGGGGGTGATGATGATGTAATGTGTTTGTGATCAGTGTTGTGATCAGCTGTATTGATCTGTGTGTCCTCAGCTCCGTCCTACCCCCCCCAGTCCTCCAGCTTCTCAGACTTCTCTGGTCCTGGGACTCCGGGGGTGGGGGGGGACTTCTCCTCCCCTGGGCCGCCCCCTCTCTCCTACCAGTCTGAGCTCTCCAGTGCCCTCCTCACCCCTGACAAGCCCCCCCCTCACCCACTGGCAGGACAGGTAGGACCATGTTCATCATCAAACATTTCTCTGTCGTTAAGAACAAAGTCTCACACTGAACATTGCCCCCCCCCCCCCCGACCCCCCCCACACACACACTCTCTCTTTCCTTCTCCTCCTTGTACTTCCCTCCCTCCTCCTCTCACCCCCTCCCCCAGATGTCAGTCTCTGGACGTCTGGACTCCACTTCCCACAGTGCTTCTCTCTCCCAGCAGCAGCAGGGTCTCCATGGCAACTCCCAAATGGGGGGCGGCAACCAGATGATGCAGCGTAGCAACCAGAATCCCCGTCTCCAAGGCGACGGCTCCTTTGGGCTCGGGGGGTCTGCAGAGGTTCCAGAACCTTCTCTGGATGTAAGAACACACACACACACACACACACACACACACACAAATGACAAATGTTTAGAGCAGCTTGATGTTTATTTTTATTTTATCACACACACACACACACTAGTTAAGAGTGCGTGTGTGTACCTGCTGTGTCCTGATTGGCTCCTGACAGTCACATGTTTGTGCTGCAGCTCCTCCCTGAGCTGACGAACCCTGACGAGCTGCTCTCCTACCTCGGACCTCCAGACCTGCCGAGCAACAACAACGACGACCTGCTGTCGCTGTTCGAGAACAACTGAACACACACACACACACACACACACACACACACACACACCTGGAGAATTTAAACTGACTGTAATGTAATATACGGACTCTGTCTCTCTCCTCGGTCCATCTCGGCCGTCGTCGTCAGGACGACAAGAAGGAAACAAAGAAAAAAACCCTTTTAACTCTGAACTCTTTGATGTGACAAAGAACTCGATGTAACTTTATTTTATTGTTTTTTATTCTCTCAAACTTTGAAGCTTCATCCTTCATTCCTGTCGGAGCGGATGGCTCCACCCACAGGTCACATCCTCCATCGCTGCTGCTGAACATCATCCCCCACACACACACACACATGGACGTTAGCATCTGTTGTTGCTATGGAAATGTGGCGGATGTTCAGCAGCAATGAGACATGAACGTCTCTGGTTGAGGGCTTCAGGGCAGCACCTCCGTCTCTTCCTGTTCCTGTTGGCTTTTCCCCAGAGACATGTAGAGACCCTGAATGCACCACCACTGTGGGATGCGATCACACCTGTTCATACCTCTGTCTGTGATGATCCATCACAGTGATCAGCTGCCAATCAGCATCAGAGGACAAAAGAGTGGGCGATGCCTCCGATTATGTCCTGAAAGTAGGTGGTCCTTCAGTAGAGTGGGTGGTCCTTCAGTAGAGTGGGTGGTCCTTCAGTAGAGTGGGTGGTCCTTCAGAGCCGAATTGGACGTTGACACCAGGTGTGAACGAGGTCTGTGAGGGTGATGATGAACAGACTCACACTCAGCCACAGCAGGTAACTTCACTGAGACTGTGTCTTCCTGGATGACATCATTGTTTCTATAGAAACACTGGGACAACAAATCATTTCCTCTTTAGATGTTTTTAGAAGCTGAATCATGTTCGAGGCCTGCATCACGTCCAGGTGGGACAGGTGTGCTGGTGCCCCTGAAGTCTGGAGCTGTAAGAGGCCCCAGGAAGTTGTTGTCCTCCCTTTCAAATTAAAACAGCAGGAACAAAGTGGTTCTGGGTTTTTGTTGACATTTCTGTTTTCAGAAATTCCTCTTCACACCAGACGTCACCTGTTCCTCTCAGGTGTCATTCACACAACCGTCCCACCTGTCACCTGTCTGCGTGGCTCAGTGTGATTCCAGCACCTGAACCTCCTCCTCTAAGCTCCACCCACTACGAACACAGAGAGGAACAGAAGAAGAAGCAGCAGTGACCTCACAGGAAGCAGCTGTGAGGTCACTGCCTGTACATGTGATAATAAACCAGAGCTAATCTTCATCCTCCTCTCCATCATCATCATCATCATCGCTCTGTGTGTTGTAAAGTGACTAGAGTCCAGACAGTTGTGGTGTCTCCATGTCCCAGTGAGTCCAGTGGCTTCTGGATGAAATAAAACTGTACATGATCACTCTGTATGATTCAGTAATGATGCTTATAAACAACAACAACATTAATATTAATAACCTTTGTAATTTAATAAACACACACTGGAAAGACAGAGGAGAAACTGTGGTGCTTTCATGAACACGAGCTCAGAGTCGTGACGCCAGCGTGCACCGCCTCCTCCCTGTGAGCTTCAACCATAGGTCATCAAAGGTCACTAAAGGTCACCGGTCGATACCACACCCCCAGCGGCTCCCAGCAGCCCCGTCAGGACCCACCTGCTCTCTGAACCTGTGCACCTGGAGCATCAAACACTCCGCCTCCTGCACCAGGTTGGTTTTCTTCTACATTAACTCAACATGGAAACGTTGACGTCATGAATTCAGACACCGTTATTGATCTGCTGTGAGAATGAGAACACCTCTGCCAAGGGGGGCCCTAGAGAGGTCCTGGCCCCGCCCAATGATCACCTGTAGGTATGTAGATGACGAACAGAGGATTCCTGAGATCACACAAGTGATTGGTGCACACTGGTGAAATCTGGGAGGAGTTAATGCTTGTGTTCATGTTTCAGGTCCGTGAAAAGACTCGGTCCTGACGAACAGCAGAGGAACGACACACACACACACACACACACACACACACACACAGAGTTCAGCTTTTATCGCCTGTACAGTCAGATCCTCCCGCTGTAGATCCCCAGGCCTCAGTCCGACAGGACAAAGGTCACAGTTCTTCACCTTTGACACTTTTTGTTTCTACTTTTCCCTCCAGCTCAAACTTCCTTCCTTCTCTCTCCCTCTGCGGACAACGGGATGGGCCGCGCCCTGACCGCGCGCACGCTTCTTTTTTTTTTTACCCTCTCAGCGTGAACGCGCTCTGACTGCGGGACTGACGACCGCGTGCGGCTGCGTGTACTGGACGCTCGAGCTGCCAATTATCTGCGGCGCGCGCTGCTCTAACATTGGTGAGTTAGAGGTTTGTGACCGGGACGTCGAGGCGGGGCGGGGCAGTGCGCGGCAAACCTGGGAAAAACCCAAGCTCCGCTCTGGCGAGGCACTCCGGTGCTCACATCAAACACACCCCGAGATGCGTCTGTCTGCTCACAGACCCGTGAAAATGGGGAGTCTGCTATCCAGGCTGCTGATTCGTCAAAGCAGGCGCCAATCACATTTTCTGTGGACACTGATTGGCTCACTGTGGTTTCGCGCCGCCCTTCGGCGTCTTATATAAAATTAATCCACATTCCTCCATCTTTTTCGGTTCCTTGCGGCCCACGGTGTCCCTTCGCCGGAGAACTCCTCAGTCTACCCTCTCCACTTCCACCTGCTGAAATGGCCAACCCCAAAGTCTTCTTCGACGTCTCTGCTGGCGGCAACCCCATCGGCCGGGTTGTGATGGAGGTAAACCGGTCTCTGTGATGCTAAGTGTAGCGGCGTGCTGCTTGTCAGAACGGCGGGTGGATGTGAACCCGCAGTCGGTGAGACGGCGTCGCCCCCCCCCCCCTTGCGCCCTGCCCGGTGTTTGTTCGGTCACGAGTCCGCTCGGGCTGCGGGACGTTAAACCCGGGTGACCGCTGTTCGTCGTGGAGCTGCATGCAGCGTCACGAGAGCAGACGTTAGCCGAGCTGTCAGGAGCGAGCTGCAGGACGTGTGCACGTGTGTGTGGCGTCCAGCCAGCGCAGCAACCAGTAAAGCGTTAATGTGGGTGTTGATGGCGCTCTGTTCAGTCACACTCCACTAGTTTAACCTGGTTGTCACGTTGCCTTGTTGTTAATGTCTGTGCGGTTTTTAATTGATTCGTTTACTGCCCTCGAGGCGAGTTTATCTCAAAATCGTCATTAATGAGTCAACACACGGTTTTTAAGACCGAGCTTCACCAGCTTCCGTCACCCCGAGGCCTATAAAAGGCCCGCGGTCCCGGACTGAGTCGTGCGGCGGCTCTGTGTCCGAACCCCGGCGGCGAACCACTGGGCCAACGTCACTCCTGTTCTTTGTTGCAGCGTTTCGCGGCCTACGCAGAAGCCCGGGAAACCTCCGCTGCCCTCCGCCTCAGACCGACCCGGTCCATCGGGCCGATTCGGTACCGTTACCGCCTTTTAGCAAAGGATGGCGGTGAGAGGGCGGCGTCCTCGACCCGGTTCATTCAAAACTACTTGATGTACTACCTGCTGCGGTGGTTAGCGTGTTAGCCGCTGGAGCTAATTGCGCCGGTTCATGTGTTCGCTAACGGTGGATGGGAGGGGGAGGGGGAGGGGGGTAGTTCTGGAAAGTTCCATGGTGCTGGCGCGGTGTGGGGACGGGGGCCGCGAGCGTCTGTGCGGGACAAAAAAATGCGCATGAAGGTGGACGGCCGCAGCGCCGGGGCCCGCGGACCTTTGTGCCGTAACTGAACATGTTACGTAAGCGGCGGCGGCGGCGGCGGCTCTAACGGCTCTGTTGTTACATTCACTCGGCCTTCGAACTGTTCCAGAGCGCAGCGGCCATTTTGTTCAGGCTGTGTTAGCTGTGAGACATTATGGGCGTTCCCGACTCCTGGCACGAGTCTTCAGCCTCGGGGTTAACTTTTCGCCGTGTGTGATGTTGGCTTCTGATTAATGAACTGAGTGAATGTGTGTTTTTCCTTTAGAGCAGCCAGACTTTGTTCTAAAGAGACGTGGCAGCGACACAGACAATAGGACAAAGCAGTAAGAGCCGATCTGAACTGTAGCTTTTAGTGTTGGTGTTTTTCTGCTGCTTCTCTGCGCATGTATGGAAGTAACACTGACGTGGGGGTGGGGGGCTGCGGCTGCAGCTGCAGGGCCGTAGGAGGCAGCATGGCTGATGCTGCAGGACAGGTGGACCGGTGCACGGAGTTCAGCTGTCCAGCCTGTCTGCCTCCCCACCCCCACCCGCCCTCTCAACATACTTGCATACCAGCGTCACTGCTGTGCAGGGCATGCAGATATTCTACTGTGGTGCAATGGTGCAGTGCTGTTTCACCATCATGTAACACAATTACCACACTAACCACATGACAGCCTGATCCCTGTGCCGTGTGGAGCTGCTGCCTCAGGCCTGCTGGGCTTCAGCTGCACCTTGATTCACTGGCCTGTTTGGTGCAGCCTGAATCTTCACATTGACTCGTTTACAAAGCTAATTTTAGAGCTGATCTGCAGAGGGTCTAGTTTTCCACATGGCCCATGTCCAGCGTTGGAAAGGTATCACTGGGTTCTTCCTGGACCTCCCCACAGTGGGACTGAGCAGCCTGTCTGTCGGCTGCTGCTCAGGACTAAGTGCAGTATGATAAAGCTGTGGTGGTTTTGGCTCGGGGCCCGGCGGGCGGCAGTGAGCCAAAACCTTCGTCTGCTGTCACTGAACACAACCTCAGCCTCCTTGTTTCTTATCAGTCTTAGAAATGAACAACTGACTTCACGCCCTGTTTGTCCACAACAGTCGCTCGACCCTGAACTTTTTTTTTTTTTTTTTTTTTTGTCTCTTCAGCTCCGCAACGATGTGGTGCCCAAGACTGCTGAGAACTTCCGCGCCCTCTGCACTGGCGAGAAGGGCTTCGGCTACAAGGGCTGCACCTTCCACCGCATCATCCCTGACTTCATGTGCCAGGTGAGGCTGCAGACAGCTGTGCACATCTGGAACAGACGCTCTTGAGTCTAGTCCTGCTGCTTCTGTCAGAGCAGACCTTCAGATCAAACTGAAGCTTCCAATGTTTAAACATGATCCAGTCTGAATGTGAGACCTTAATGTGACCTTTGACCCTCAGGGTGGTGACTTCACCAACCACAATGGAACTGGTGGAAAGTCCATCTATGGCAACAAGTTTGGTGACGAGAACTTCAACCTGAAGCACACCGGCCCCGGCATCCTGTCCATGGCCAACGCCGGCCCAAACACCAACGGGTCCCAGTTCTTCATCTGCACACAGAAAACAGCATGGTGAGCACACACACACACACACACACACACGACGCTCTGACAGATCCAAACCTGCAATACTATAGATACTATAGACTAAATCAAACGTGTGTGTGTGTAGGCTGGACGGGAAGCACGTGGTGTTCGGCAGCGTGGTGGAGGGGATGGACGTAGTAAAGAAGATGGAGAGCTACGGCAACTCATCCGGCAAAACCTCGGCCAAGATCGTCATCGCTGACTGTGGGCAGCTCTGAGCTCAGCACTTAACCCTTTCTGCTCACCCTGTAGCCACACCCCTTCAGGCCCCTCCCGCCCATCGCAGCCATTCAACATTCCTATTGATGGAGATTCAACTTACCCCCCCACCCCACCCTGCCCTGCCCTCCCTTCCCACCCTTTTTTTATTCTGTTCTTGTTGAGATCATGTTGCTGCATTTGTGACTTTGCCTTTAAAAGTTTCTTTTGCATTAACGTTTGTTTCCACAAAGTCCCAACGGTTTTTTTGTTAAGTCAAAAAAAAAAAGAATAAGAAAATAAAACAAGATGCCTTGACAAGTGCAGCGTGTTGTCGTTAAAAACCTTGTGACAGGAAGCTGAAGTTTTGTGTTTGAGTGGTGACACGGTCTCAGGGTTGGTTCCTGTGTCTGCGGCGGCGCTGCTGGTTCAGCAGAAACCACCGCAGCCTTTCTAATGTGAAGGTCTGGTCGTGGTCTCAGTGAGGTGCTGCCCCGTTTGACTGACGGCTCAAACAGACGAGTCACTTCCTGGTTCATGTCTGAGTGAAGAGCGCCGCCTGCTGGAGGAGCCTCGGTACTGCATCTGAAGAGACTAAACCAGGATCCTGTTCTCACAAGATGGTTCATGACGAGCTGCGCCAATGATGTGAAATGGAACACATTTAAGTGGGCGTGTTCACCTGGCCCCCCTAACCCTACCCCCCCCCCCCCCCCCCCCCCCCCCACACACACACACACACACACACCGTGCTGTGAACGTATGCAGACCGTCGGTAAGCTGTTCATGTGTTCTCAGCTGCAGTCATATCTAACGTGATGAATTAGTGGGCGATGACGAGCGTTGGTTCACGTTACCGAGGAGATCTCTCTGCCAGATCTCGCGAGATGTGTCTTGTCTCCAGTACTCAGTGACTATGGAGCGAAAGAACCGACCGTGATCTGTGGGGCGGAGTCATGGAGAAGCCCACGTGACACAGAGAAAGCTGATTGACTTGTTGGTGTGACTGACGGTCTAACACCTGAACACGTCTGAGGTGGTCGGCGAGAAGAGCCACCTGCTGGAGAGGCCTCGGTACTACACCTGCCTGACAGTCAGAACTACGGTGGCCCTGAAGGCTCAACACACACACACACACACATTCAGAAAAAAAAAATTCACGTTGAAAAAGCAAAACAGCATCAACATACACCATCAAGTAACGTCACTGTCTCACCTGCAGGTGGCAGCAACGTCACTGAGAAACCGTGATGTCATCACACACTGATCTCAGGTCACATAGTGACTCAGTTTTCACTCGTGGATACAACTAATTATCAGGGGGGCTGGGGGCGGGGCCCGGGGGCCTGGGGGCGGGGCTCTCCAGGGGTCGCCACATGAGGTGAAGCAGCTACAGATGTGATGTTGTTCTGTGATGTTGTAGATTCAATAATCAATAATCACCTGATCACCTTCCTGTGTGTGAACTTCTGTCAGTGTGAGCTCAGGACACACCGAGACAAGGACACTCAAATCTTTAATACAACACACTAACTTTTATTTTGAAAGCAGAGTTTTAACAGGAAGCGCTGGGCCGGGGGTCAGTTCAGTCTCAGTCTGTGGTGGAGCAGTCAGCAGCTCCCCTCTGCCGTCCTCCTCTTCTTCCCAGAATGCCTTGTTTTCCTCTGGCCCTGCTGGGGGCGGGGCACACACACCCCCTGCCCCTTGTGTTTGCCGGACTCGGCCCGGTCGAGGGCGGCGCAGCTCAGGCCGGCGCCGCAGTCGCAGCGGCCCAGGTTCCTGCGCAGCTTGGTGGGGCCTCGGAGCAGACAGGCCTCGCCCTCCTCCGGGATCCGCTGGCACCGTTTACCGGTCAGGTATCGAGCGCAGCACAGACCCGCCGCACAGTCCCCGGAGCGCACACACACCGACATCTCCACACCTGTCACACACACACACACACACACACACACACACAGTTAACACACCAGGCTCCAGCTGCAGTGCATTCTGGGACTTAGAGGCGACTTCTGGTCACTCACCTTTGGTCCTGTTGACGCTGTCGGCGTCTCTGTCCACCTGTCTGTCCTCCTGTCTGTCCACCTGTCTGTCCTCCTGTCTGTCCTGGGGGGACGGCCTCCTCTGAGCCCGATTACTGCACCTGCCCTTCAGAGAGAGAGAGAGAGAGAGAGCATTAGACTACAGCAGACAGAGAGAGAGAGCGTTAGACTACACCTGGGGGGGGGGGGACTGACAGGTGAGGAGCACTCAGG